>CM060249.1:84425759-84595759 GCA_030684275.1 Acipenser oxyrinchus oxyrinchus
TATTTTTTTAACACAGCATCCATATTAAGTCAAGAGTCAATGTGATTGTTGCCCACACAAAATAATCCCATCAGTTTCCTGAGCCATGCACATCCATTCACTAGCAAACGTGCAGTTTTGAAAGAAACACATGTTATGGTAAACCTGCATAGCAAACAGAACTGCACAACAGGCAAGATTTAAGAAATAATGTGTAGCTACAACCACTTTATAAACGTCAATAAAATTAAGCATGGAGGAAAATGAATCACATATCAGAACACTCCAGCACCACCTTATTTTGCCATAAGTGTCATCTCGTGTGCAGTATTGCACCAACTGATAACTATTATAAAAGACATGGGTAATGGAATGTGTTCTATTCTTTTTAATAAAACATGACTTATAAAAGGTTAATATATACATTTGACCTTGCCTCTTATGGTACAAGATGTCTTGTTTCAGCTTTGCAGTGCCCTTATACCATAAGAGGATCATCTGTACATATGAACTTATTCTACAGCAAGGCAGCATTAAAGGGTCAATATATCATGCACACACACACACAAGCGTGAGAATCTCATATCACTGAACAGTGAAGTGCTGAAAGACATCAGGATTTTAATAGTCCTGTAGAAACACATGTTCATACTGCTAACCATGACTAGGGAGGTTTGAGTCGGTTTAATTTCCTAAACATTTAAAGTTTAGGATGAAACATGTTTAAATATTTAGGGAATGTTTGTGACCAATCAAAAAAGTCAATCATGAGAACTAATCTGTAGACAATAAAAAAGTGTGTTTATTTTGACGATCACAGTCGCTACGTTGACAAAACATGATGAAAAAATAAAAATAAAAACCAATGAATGAGTCCCAGATGTCTCTTTTTAAATATTAGACAAGACCGCAGAGTGAAGGGTACCACAGGGATGGAAATAGGACTCCCGTTGTACACCAGTTTCACCCATTCCAGATTTTAATATGAGCTTGAGTAGCCACTGTGTATAGGCAACAAGCTCAGGTGTGTCTTATTAAAAACTCACAGTAAAACTAGGAATGGACCAGACTGCTATGCCGATGTGTGCGCCCAGCTATCCAGTGCTGTGACATTACCAGTGGAAGTAGACGCCCAGGTTCTTGCTGGGAGGGAAGATTCCGTTATCGAGGAAGTAGAGCTGTTTTTAATATTCCATCAGCAGCTCCAGACCAGCCTCATTGCGGCTTGGAGTACGGATCGCCTTCAGAGAGACAAAAACAGCAAAGCTTTTTTTCTACTTAGACTGAAGCTTAGTCTAGATGCCAATATCATCCTTCCCTTTACAGTGGAAAGACAGGGCATGAAGCAGCACATGTAGAGAGAGGATGCACTGTCTGTGGCATTCGCCGCATATTTTTTGAGATGCACTAAGCGCATCACATTTCAGGTTCTAGAACAGACTGCAATTTGCCTGGCCAGGTAATTCTGTCTTTTTTTCTAATAATATAAATAAATAAGTATGTTTACTGTATCTTTTGCATGATTCGTTTTTAGCCCGTGATCGCATGGGTGGTATGTACCTTTAAACAGAGAGATAATTGCCCGTGTCGGATCATTTGAAAATGGGAGTGTATTAGTTTCATTCAGGTCTGGTGGGACTGCCGTAGCTTTTTTTAGGCTTGCTCGCTGCCGCCGCTGCTGTTTGTTATTTTTCTTTAATAGTTTGTACTAGCGCTTGAAAAGAAAGAAACTTCAGTTAAGTTCAGTGAGATTGGGCTTGTTCTGTTTCCCTGAATATGCTTTTATGACTTACTACACTGCCGCTGTGTACCTGCATTTTATCAAAAATACTTTATATGTATAAAAGAAAATAACGTTAATACAATCGTATAAACACTAGATACAAGCAAGCAAAGACGTGCAGGTCATAGCATGCCCTAACGTATACATTTGTATCATAACACAAACATCCGTGGAGTCAAATCAAAGAATTGACTGACGATTCAAACAAAAACATTACATTAAATACTATGAATATATTAACATTTCCACCCCATTTCTTATACTCTCTTCCAATCAGTATGGATCCACCCTGCTATCACACACCTTCAACACACCTCCTGGTAAGGGGGGAAACCCACCCAAATCTATCACATTCTACAGTGCGTCACATTTAAGCATTTTACAGACTATCTTAACCTAATCTATTAGAAACCATTTCAAACTAGTCCTTTGCTTGTGGTGTTTTGTTTTTACACTGTGTCTCCACTCCTCCACACATCTTGATTAGACACCTGCTAACTTTGGCTCTCTGCCCAGACACCAAGAAACGAGAGACTGCAAATGTCTTGCTTAGCTAGTTACATGTGCTTTAAGCTGTATCAAAATATGAAAATAAAACTTTAACATAGAAGTAAAGAAACTTATAATCAAATACATAATTAATACTTTATGCAGAATGTCATCTCCTACAAGGCTAAGAGCTGATTGTTACAGAATTGGTGGCCATATGGGGATTAAGACATAGTATATTTAATATAGACATATACTAGACATAGTATATTTAATATATGCACCTTTTTAACATGATTGAAATTACTGCACTGTTTTTGTCATGGCTAATGGTGAAACAGATTCCTTTTTAGAGCAGGGTGTTGATTTTGAGGCTGCAGAGTTTACAGCTGGGCCATTTGTAACTAAAAGGGAACCTATGGGAGAAATAACTTCTTTGTGAAGTGAACTTTATGTCAGTGAACATTTGGATGTTGCAGTAGGTGGCGAGGACGGAGACATTATAGCTTCTGCTCCCCCAGAATGCTCCCCAGGATCAGGCGCTTTTTGGCTGTAGATGACTCTTCCTATAAAAATTCACTAAAAATCCATTATTTACAGTAACATCTTGCAAATGGAGTCTTTTTTTTCAGAACACTCTGGGGAACATTATAAAGTACTGTTCACTTTTTTCTTCAACATAATATTTCATTTTTATTTTATTATTATTTTTGTTTTAAGTGAAGTAATTTTTATTATGCATACTGCTTAGAGATACATGTATAAAACATGTTATTCTAGGACCCGAGGGACAGTATTCATAATATTGAATCTTAAAATAATAATAATATTCGAAGGCACTGCATTGTGTCCTCATCAGGTATATAGCAAACCATGAGTAATAAATCGGTTCCTCACTCTTCTTTCCTGTCATTAGCCAATCAGCTGCTTCACAGCTATTAAGATGCTTTGACCCTGAAGACCCAGAATGTGCAGGTGTAACACATTTCCTGGAAGGCAAGGTGTTTCCTACACAGTAGCAAAGCTCAGGTCCTGTCTAGTCTTCAGAAAGTGGTCCATGCTTTAGATGGGATTGATTAAGGATGGCCTACCTGAAACCTGTATGTGCATGGAAAACAAGTCGACTTACACAGTGCACATTGTCCTCTGGGGAGAATATATTCAACAGTTTAAACCAGGTTTAAGCTACAGTATCACTCCATTTCCTGGTACCCGACTTGCTTCTCTTAAGCGCATTTAATTGAGAGGAATTAATTCCTCCAACAAGCCTTGTTTCTAATACGTATTTTAAGTCACACTCACGTTTATTGAACCTATTTGTAGCAACAAGTTCAAACAACAAAAGTTGAAATGAGGTACTAGAACACCAAGTTAAAAGATGAGACGCCCATGCGTTTACCGGCGCAGTGATTCTGGATAAACCTAGTGTATTGAATTATCATTTCTCTCCAAATAATTCGATACATGAGCCAAAGAAGCAAAGATATTTGAAGCTCCTGACTAAGTATAGGAAATGTCCTTTTAAAAACCTAATTTATTACATTGCATCCAAGAAAAGGGAAATGGACTGAAGTAAAAACTGACCTTAATTTAAAAAACACACAAAGGAAGTCCCTGCCTAATTAAGATGCTGGAAATTCAGATAGAGCAGACCACTGGGATCCAGGCACTCAAGATGAAAGACAAACAGAGCCTCTGCTGACCCGTCTGATTTTCTGCTCTTGTTGTAAAGAGAGGCTCTTTTGTGTGTTGTTCTTTAATTGGAGAGAGAGAGAGAGAGAGAGAGAGAGAGAGAGAGAGAGAGAGAGAGAGAGAGAGAGAGAGAGAGAGAGAGAGAATTTTTCCAGCTGGATGCGGGCAGTGTGTAATCACAGAGTCAAGGAGGAGGCTGGTTATCTCAGCATGTTTACACAGACGAACCTGCCAGCCCTGTTCTGATGAATGCTTCCATTCGCACTTTCATGTAATCTTTATAGCAGCAGATGGGACCATAACATCAATGTGTTGAAACATACTACTTTCCACATTGCAGCCTGGCTCTCTAACCACTGTGCTACTCAAACTAGGAATGGTTCAAACCCATTTCTCTCTACACTGTAGATCAATGCTGTGAACATTAAACAGCCAGGTTGACAAATAGGCGATTGCATATGATAATGTGATAGAACTGAAAGAAAGAAAGAAAGAAAGAAAGAAAGAAAGAAAGAAAGAAAGAAAGAAAGAAAGAAAGAAAGAAAGTCCACACAGGAGCCCCTTTAAAAATCAAAAAATAAATTAATAATTATCTTTAAAAACAAAATTTAAAGTGTAAGCTTTGGATTGGGGCAGCAGATTTCCTTCCCCCCTACTCACCGGAAGAGGTTCTCTGCTCCAGCCCTCATCCTCATCTCCGTGTTGATCTGCTGGTTGATCCGGGATCGCCGGTGCTGCAGTTTACTGCGCTGGGTTTGAGCCAACGGGTCACATCCCTGCAGACAGAGCAGAGAGAACATCAGCAACACAGTAACACAGACACGCACAGAGATATACAAACCTAGCCAACTAAAGTTTTGTTTTGTGAGTTCCAGCATGCAGGTGCTTCCCAAGACCAATTAACACCCATTTAAAGGCAATTATATTATTGGAAACACACACCTAGATAAAACAAATGACTGGCAAAGTTTTTTTGTTTTTTTTTATAACAATGGCCCTACTAAATGTCACCACAATTGGATTAGCCATTCTTTTTTTCAAAATATTGAGAAATCTAAAAAATACAATGATAAACGTTTAGACTAGAAGTAGTTCAGTCAAAACATTTGTCATTTAATTTATTAAGTTTATTGTAAATTCAGCACTATTAATAGTTGTGGATGACTGTCTGCTGTCTGTCTTAACATGTGTTTTATTATGCGATACCAATCTTTATTTACTAACTGAACCACATGAATAAAAGTGGCAACAATGATTGGTGACTGTGCTATCAAACCAAAATCAGTATGATGTTGCAATGGGACTGTCTTAATCCACTTTAAAATACAGTACTGCTCATAAGCCTGTGCCCACCACAAAAGTTATTTGTGAAGAAAGTGAAAGTTTCTGATTCCCAAAAGTAGACAAATCTAAATCTAAAACAAAATGGCCAAAATGGTTTAATAGATCAATTTAAAAAAATATTCAGCGAAAAAAGGCACTTTACAGAGCGTTTAAAAGGCACCAAAAACAAAGTACACAGAAAGAGTACTTGGAACTGCAAACACAAGTCAAAAAGGAAGTTAGAAAGGCCAACTGAGAGATAGAAATGAGCATTTCTAAGGGGGCTAAAACCAATTCCAAAAAGTTTTTCCAATATTAAGAGCAAGAGAACATTCAAAGATATGGTAAAATCTCTAAGCGATACAATACAAATGGCAAAATCATAGATGAAGAAAAAAATGGCTGACAGCTGGACTGAGCAGCGAGGATGTTGAGTGCTCGTCAGTGTCACTGGTGAGGGGATAACTGACTTCAGCAGTTACCCTGTTACATATTTGAATGTTTGCCAAACCCAAATATAGGAATGACAATCGGTACACAGTTGTATTTTTCTGTGGTGGAAATATGATTATATTCTGTTTATTTTGTTTGCTTATTCAGTGTGTGCATTGTATAACTATATCAGATTTATAAAGCAGTGGTATTATGTTATGACACATGGTTGGTAAATTAAAGCAGTCAGTAACAGGGGATTCCTACAAGTAGTCTCGCCCTTAAAAAAAAAAAAATTAGATCACTGTAGAAATAGTTTTCAATTTTCGTATAGCTTTCCTGTAGATCACTCTCTTGTTTAAATGTCTATTTATTTATTTCATTTTCTACTGATGTGTAAAACTGGCAGTACATTTCTGTAATTTTCAGTTGATTTCTATAAATATACAGGATATATATATATATATATATATATATATATATATATATATATATATATATATATACATACATACATACATACATACATACAGTACATATATATATATATACATATATACATACACACACACACATACAGTACCAGTCAAAAGTTTGAGTACACTTGCAGGAAACTAGGTTTTTTTCATAATTGACAATGTTTTACGTCGTATAAGTTTCTGTAAATACTTGAAAATGAAAACACATGTTACAATATACAAAACAAAACATAAGCAGTATCAAAGCAATGTTCAAGAAAATTGAAAATTTTCAAAAGCAACCCCAGACCACGACACTGCCTCCTCCATGCTTGACAGTGGGAACCACACATGCAGAACTCATGCGCTCACCCTCTCTGCGTCTTACAAATACTCGGCGGTTGGACCCAAATATTTCAAATTTTGACTCATCGGTCCGTAAGACCGACTTCCACTCCTCAGACGTCCAGTTTCTGTGTTTTTTGGCCCAGGCGAGTCTCTTTCTGCACTCTTAACAATGGTTTCTTTGCAGCAATTCTTCCAGTTAGGCCAGCTTCACGCAATCTTCTCTGAACAGTTGACATTGAAACATCTGTACTTCTAGTAGCATTTAGCTGATCTTGTATTTCAGGGGCAGTTAATCGCCGGTTTTGCAGACTTGTGACTCGAATGAACTTGCTCTCTGATTCTGAGGTCACCCTTGGCCTGCCTGACCTTGTTCAGCCCTCATGAGTGCCAGTTTCTTCAAATCGTTTGATGGTCTTGGCCACAGCAGTTACAGACACTTGCAAAGTTCTTGCGATTTGTCTTAAAGATTGACCTTCATTTCTTAAAGTAATTACAGACTGTCTTTTTTCTTTGCTTAACTGAGCGTATTTTGCCATTTTCTGCTCCCTTACATTCAGGAATGACAAACTTGGGCTTATGCTACCTATATTTATAGTAATCATGGACCCTCACCTGTTAACAATAATTGGTGACAAAAGGTTAACATGCTAGTTAACTCGAAGAACATCTAACAAAGACACTTTTATACTTAGGCCAGTGTTCTAACACCGTGTTATACACATTTCAGACTTTTAACTGACTTGGGCTTCAGATTGAAATCCCCTTGCTTTGGGTGACCATTTCCTTGAAATTGACAAGATTTACATTTTCATTTAAAAATAAATTTTTTGAATGCAATTCACTTATGATTATCAGCTTATATAAGTACACGTATCATATAATGAAATATTAAGTGTTTATAGACAAGTTTATACAGTTAACAGCATAGATAATCATGAAAAACCTGGTTTCAAGCAGGTGTACTCAAGCTTTTGACTGGTACTGTATATATATATATATATATATATATATATATATATATATATATACAGTACTGTGCAAAAGTTTTAGGCAGCTGTGAAAAAATGCTGTAAAGTAAGAATGCTTTCAAAAATAGACATGTTAATAGATTATATTTATCAATTAACTAAATGCAAAGTGAGTGAACAGAAGAAAAATCTAAATCAAATCCATATTTGGTGTGACCACCCTTTGCCTTCAAAACAGCATCAAGCATCAATTCTTCTAGGTACACTTGCACACAGTTTTTGAAGGAACTCGGCAGGTAGGTATGACTTAAACATCTTGGAGAACTAACCACAGTTCTTCTGTGGATTTAGGCAGCCTGCAGGTTGCTTCTCCATCTTCATGTAATCCCAGACAAAGCTCGATGATGTTGAGATCAGGGCTCTGTGGGGCCATACCATCACTTCCAGGACTCCTTGTTCTTCTTTACGCTGAAGATAGTTCTTAATGACTTTCGCTGTATGTTTGGGGTCGTTGTCATGCTGCAGAATAAATTTGGGGCCAATCAGATGCCTCCCTGATGGTATTGCATGATGGATAAGTATCTGCCTGTACTTCTCAGCATTGAGGAGACCATTAATTCTGACCAAATCCCCAACTCCATTTGCAGAAATGCAGCCCCAAACTTGCAAGGAACCTCCACCATGCTTCACTGTTGCCTGCAGACACTCATTCATGTACGCTCTCCAGCCCTTCGGCGAACAAACTGCCTTCTGCTACAGCCAAATATTTCAAATTTTGACTCATCAGTCCAGAGCACCTGCTGCCATTTTTCTGCACCCCAGTTCCTGTGTTTTCGTGCATAGTTGAGTCGCTTGGCCTTGTTTCCACGCCGGAGGTATGGCTTTTTGGCCGCAAGTCTTCCATGAAGGCCACTTCTGACCAGACTTCTCCGGACAGTAGATGGGTGTACCAGGGTCCCACTGTTTTCTGCCAGTTCTGAGCTGATGGCACTGCTGGACATCTTCCGATTGCGAAGGAAGTAAGCATGATGTGTCTTTCATCTGCTGCAGTAAGTTTCCTTGGCCGACCACTGCGTCTCACGGTCCTCAACGTTGCCCGTTTCTTTGTGCTTCTTCAAAAGAGCTTGGACAGCACATCTGGAAACCCCTGTCTGCCTTGAAATTTCTGCCTGGGAGAGACCTTGCTGATGCAGTATAACTACCTTGTGTCTTGTTGCTGTGCTCAGTCTTGCCATGGTGTATGACTTTTGACAGTAAACTGTCTTCAGCAACCTCGACCTTGTTAGTCCTGAGTGTTGGCATGTTCCTCACCCAGTTTTGATTCCTCCTACATCAGCTGTTTCTGTTTCAGATTACATGATTGTGTTTCAACCTACATATTGAATTGATGATCATTAGCACCTGTGGTTGGTATCCAAGTTGTTTAAGTCATACCTACCTGACTAGTATGCCTACAAAATCCCTGACTTTGTGCAAGTGTACCTAGAAGAATTGATGCTTGATGCTGTTTTGAAGGCAAAGGGTGGTCACACCAAATATGGATTTGATTTAGATTTTTCTTCTGTTCACTCACTTTGCATTTAGTTAATTGATAAATATAATCTATTAACATGTCTATTTTTGAAAGCATTCTTACTTTACAGCATTTTTTCACACCTGCCTAAAACTTTTGCACAGTACTGTATATATATATATATATATATATGATTTATTTATTTTACCATTTATAGTTCCTGTTGAATACTTGTTATAGACAAGTGGGTTAATGGCTAAACCTGGACAAGCTCTTGTTTGAGATTTGCACACATGGCAACCGATTGATGACCTCAACACTGGACCATGGTATGTCTATTTGTATTCGAAAGTGATCTGTATCATGTATGATTGAAATGTATTTTTTGTTTACGACTGTAAATCGCCCTAGACAAGGGCGTCTGCTAAGAATAATAATAATAATAATAATAATAATAATAATAATAATAATTAAAGTTAGTCCACGTTGCTTGACCTTTAACATTTACACTTGTGAGACCCAAGACGACACACAGCAGTCTGTCTGAATGCTCACACAGGATTGTGCACTTTGCTTGTACCGTGATCTGCTATTAGCGCTTCTCGGGTGTCTTTTTATGAAAAGTGAGAATAAACTAAAAAGACTTTAAAACTGCCTCTGCTTGTTCATTCCAGTGTATTTTTATCAAACAAAAACAAACAAAAAAACGTAAAGGTGCTTGTGAACTACTGGATCACTACAATTAACAAGTTTTACTTATTATCTAAAATAAAATAACATAAAACTTAAAATAATTGCCGAGTCTCAAATAATCGCCTGTCTCCAATACGCGCCGGCTCTGCTGGCAAATGTTGCAAATAGACGCCAGGTCTTAAACGCCGGGTCTCTGTCATTGCTATTGAAGCTGAGGAAGATGAGGAGGAGCTTGAAGTGTCAGCGATGAAAGTGACTCTCAGGATTAATAAATAATAATAATAGAAAACATAATTTAAGGTAGGCGTAGATGTAATGCATATTTGTTTAATGCAGTTATTATCTTATTAAAAGTTTTGATAATTTTAAGCGTGCTGAAAGAAGGCCAGATACAAACCTTTTGGTGTATTTTAACGTGTTTTGTTGTATTAACAATGTACAAGTTTGAGATTAAACAATGCATTATCTTTGATAACGATAGGCCTTACTTATTGCTTTTAGTGTTCATTTTTAAAAACATTTATACGTTTGTAATTACTATTATCCATCCATTATCTGTAAAGCTTAATCCTATAGAGGGTCGCGGTGAGCCGGAGCCTAACCCAGCAGACACAGGGCGCAAGGCAGGACTACACCCTAGATGGGACGCCAGTCCATCGTAGGGCAACTAAGGGGCAATTTCGAGAGGCCGATCCACCTAGCCAGCATGTCTTTGGACTGTGGGATGAAACCGGAGTACCTGGAGAAAACCCACGCGAACACTGGGAGAACATGCAAACTCCATACAGACAGCCCCCCCGAGACCGGAATCGAACCCAGGACCCTGGAGCTGTGAGGCATCAGCGCTAACCACACTATTATTATTATTAATAATAATAATAATAATAATAATAATAATAATAATAATAATAATAATAATAATAACAATAACAATGGTAGATCGAATTCCGTTTTTAACTACAAATTCATACTTATGCTTGTTCATTTTCCAACGTTCTGCATAAAGTATCCTTGTTAACCAGTGCATATAAAAAGACTGTACTACTTTCGCTTTATAGTTGAGGGTGTACAATGCAATGTCATTTTGTTATAAAACGACTGTTACTTAGTTCCCACTGACACACAGCCTTTTAACAAAGTTGCTGGAATGTTTAAATTGAGTTACGATGTTGCTGCAAGGCTGTGTGTTAGCGGCTTCTCAATGACCGCATGAAGCCTGTGAAGCTAGAGATTTAATATAAACGCGCCAGGTCTGCTGGCAAATATTGTAAATAAAGGGCGGATGCGTTTAGTTGAAGTTTGATGGTATTCTCTGGTCCCCGAGGTCTCCCTGGTAAAGGCATGGCCATGTGGTGTAGACTGTACCGGGGAGTCATACAGTCTAGAGTGCAGACTCACGTCCTGGCTGTGCGAAGTCGGCGGTCGTCGCTGGGGATTCCGGAGGGAGCGTCGCATTGGCTATGGCGCTCCCGTGGGTTAGGGATGCAAAACTGGCAGGGATTTTATCTGTATTGTAGACCCTACGTGCCAGGAACCTTGAAAGTTCAGACGGACACCTGCAGGGCTGGCTTTGTCCTCCAGGGGCCAGTAGCTTGCTGACATCCGCTCTCGAGTTCCTGGAGAAATTGGCTTGGTTGAGGGATTGTCCGACGTCAACTGAACTTTCAGTTCTCCTGAGCTGTGTGGGGAATTGCTATGGTGAGGGGTGAAATGATTTAATATTCTAAAATTTTGGTGAAAACTGTGAGTAAAATAATTGGCTCTCTAAATTTAAAAAAAAATGAAATTATATTCTTCACCGCAGCCACTCGCCGTCCCACGGATCCGGAGAGACTGCTGGGAGGAGATTCATTAGTTTACATCGATGACGTTTGAGCTGTACCCTGATTTCTACGGCTATGGCCAAAGGTTTTGCATCACCTAGAATTTTAGGATTGAAACAAAACTAATTTAGATATTTTATTTAACATCATGTAATCAAAGAAACTGTAAAATTATTTTGCAAAAGTCTACCAGAATATCAAAAATGGTCAGTTTTTCATTAAGTATGGAAAACTACAAAGTGGTATGTAATTCAATATGTTAACGTTATTCAGAAGGTTTTATTCGACTATGAGATAACATAAGTTAATTCTATAGGGTGATGCAAATCTTTTAGCCACAGCTGTAGTGAGCATGCTGCTGTCACTTACATTACCAGGACCCTCTGATCAAATGAGTTGACAATCTTAATGGTTTTCTATTTCTGCTCTGCTTTGAATTTTGGAGGAAAAAGAAAGAGAACACTGAGCATGGATTAGCTTTAGTCTTTATTAATACTGACATGATTTGAAATAAGGAATCCCTTCATCCCCTGTGCATTAGGGATACAAAGCCAAACACCAGACCAGGGCATTCCCAATGTTGGTCCTCAAAAAATCTTCTCTTTGGTGATTAGTTGTACAGGTCTGCTATCTGGTTGGGGTTGGCACTTAAACCACAAGAGATTCAAACCATGTAATATCCCCCTCAAACACACCCTGAACCCACACAGCTGAGAGGTGGAATGAAGAAGTGAACAACCCTTAAAAAGTACACAAACAAGTAAGAGAAGAGAGATCCCTCAAAACTAGCACTGAAGTCCATTGAGAAATGAATGATGACAGTCATTTTGAGGAGAGCATGCAGGGATTAGCTTTCGTAGTGACTTTCTGGTGCAGTGGGCTTGAACCCGTCGGGAGGTCTAGAGCTGAAGACTAGGATGAGGTCTCTTCTCGTCTACCGATTTGGGTGCTCTCTTGCCTCCTTTGGGATATAAAGACTGTTCCTTAACCACACCATTCTGTGAGATCTGCAGCATCCCCACCTGCCTCTTATACATTCTATGATACTGGGAACACCCTCTAAAGGCTATTAATGTAACAAAACGCTTCTGCTGTTTTGCATAGAGCACTGTAAGTAACGGGGGTCTCTGAGAAACGAGTACCCTGAGGTTCTTCCTGGCCTTGTGTCGGGAGGCTCACCACTGCTAATTGAGAGAAGAGGAGCACTTTTAGTTACATGTGCTGGGTTTAGCACAGTAGATTTGCATGTCATTTTGCAGTTTTCCTCCATGCTTTTCCCTTGTTTGTACTGTGCATTTACCGTAATTGGCCATTTCTTTGAATATGCTTTACCACACCTCTATAGGCTTTCCCATGCTCGCACTATGCTGAATTACATGTTGCTATGTTTTTACGATAAATCAGTCTTTTAAAATAGGGAATAATCAATCAATCAATCTTTATTTTATATAGTGCCTTTCATAGTGGGCCACCATCACAAAGCGCTTTAATAACATACACAAGTCTTTAAAGAAGTACCAAATAACAATATACTGAGAAAGCTAACTGTTTTTCTTATTTTAGTTTTTTGTTTGTTTTTGTTATTTGGAAACTGAAAGGATATCAATGCTATAATCTGACAGCCCTGAACTGTATTGCACCAGTAGCAGCGACTGATATTTTTAAACATTGCTTAAATAAGACTTAAGGAAAAGCCTCAATGGCAAAACTCCAGTCCAGAAACTGGTCCACACTATTTCAGTGACTGGTGTTTCTTAGCACAGGGTGATTCACACATTAATGGAGCAGCTGAAAAACTGGAGGGTATGTGGGGGATGAAATGCACCATTTGGCCACAAGAGGGCTGTTCAACAATGTCGTCATATAAGTAGAACTGAAAACAATGCAAAACGACAATGTAGCGCCAATTATGAATCACCCTGTATACTGCCAGGCTGTGGTAATGCTCCCCTTACTGTAGATATGTGCTTAAGCTACCCTTATAACAGTTTACCACAGTAAATGTTCACTGTAATTTTGTAGTTTTCCAGTGCTTTTCCAACTATTGTACCATTTCCCATGGTTGGCCATGTCTTTTAATATGCTTTACCATACCTCTCTATGCTTTGCAATGCTTACCTATGCTTTCGCTGTGCTTTCTTGCACTTTGCTATGCTTTTACTATGACAAACGTTTATAAGAGGAATATGAGTACACACTACATTGACCTGACCTATTTTACTCCCTGCAACCTGGGGGAAATAAACACATTATTATTAAAAGAGGAAAGAAATATAAAGGCACATAAAGCTGCATGATTTGAAATTCCTTCAACACCGAAGTCTGTCTCTTTGTTTGTTTGTTTTTTGCTTCAAACAGGAGATGCATGTGCAAGGATTGCCCAGGAGACCACAACTCCTGCCAGAGCGTGTCCATGGAAACGGACCTGGCTGTTTCCTCTGTCTCGCCAGCTCCCCCTGCTGGTTTGCTTAGCTGCGTTTTGTCGCCATCTGCTGGCGTAGTTTCTCCCGCCTCTTCTTCTCCATCAGCCTGCAAAGCGAGGAAGGGGGTTGGGGGAAAGACGAGGGGGTTTGAGTCAGGAACAAGTCTAGAATGATCAGCCTGGATTATGTAAAGAGTCAAATGCTTTAAATTGCATTTTATTCATTTATTTAGTTTTATTATTTATTTATTTATTTTATTTACTGTTATTTTTTATGCATCTATTTGTTTGCAGTGGTATGTGGTGGTCTGTGGGGGTGTGTGATGGTCAGCAGTGGTCTATGATGGTCAGCAGTGGTCTATGATGGTCTGCTGGGGTCTGTGGTGGTCAGCAGTGGTCTGCGGGGGTCTATGATGGTCTGTGGGGGTCTGTGATGGTCAGCAGTGGTCTGCTGGGGTCTGATGGTCAGCAGTGGTCTGTGATGGTCTGCATTAGTCTGCGGGGGTCTGTGATGGTCTGCTGGGGTCTGTGGAGGTCTATGATGGTCTGCATTGGTCTGTGGGGGTCTGTGATGGTCAGTAGTGGTCTGTGCGGGTCTGTGATGGTCAGCAGTGGTCTGCTTGGGTCTGTGATGGTCTGCTGGGGTCTGTGGGGGTCTGTGATGGTCAACAGTGGTCTGCTGGCATCTGTGATGGTCAGCAGTGGTCTGTGATGGTCTGCAGTGGTCTGCGGGGGTCTGTGATGGTATGTGGGGGTCTCACCTCCGGGTGCGAGCCTCTGTGAGCTCAGTGAGCTGCTCCTGTGCCGCTCGGAGCTCGTCCACACGCTGCTGGTATCGCTGGTCGCAGGCGTTGCTCCTCTCGAAGGAGGACACCTGGCTGGACAGCTCGCTGGTGCGATCCCGGAGCTGCTGGATCGAGGAGTACAGGTTCTCATCGTCCTCCTCCTGAGACAGAGAGAGAGAGAGACATGGGCAAAGTCACAGTCACAATCCAGCAAAACCACCAGCTCAACTACAATCAAACAAACAGTAAACATTACTAAACATCATCAGGTATCGTATACAACCCCCTTAAAGGTAGAACAAACTAAATGAAATAATTCCCTCACCTGCGTATCATTCAGAGTTTGAGCTCAACACGATTCATAGCAATATGTTTGCTACTAAAGACCATCACAAGATGCTTTTAGTTAGTTCCCCACAAGGGCTTTTTTCATCATCACTGTGAGACTGAAGGTAAGAGATTGAGACTCATTTGAATATTAGTCTCACCTTTTGCACCTTCACAGGTGTAGAAGGGGAGATGTACTAATGAGTCTTTTTCAATGAGGTATTTGTAATTGCATTTTAGTTTCTTTTAGTATTTATTTTTCAGCACTATTTGAGTGTTTAATAGTTGTGAATGTTCTCAAGACCCTGTTTTGATATACAAGTCAGACAGCAGGATAGGGAGGGAACACTGCATAAGGGTATGATGTTAGTGTTAGGTAGGTAACAATTCACTGTGTGTCAATTTAGATTTATTTTCATAATCATCATTTGTATTGTGATTCAAGACCAAAAGCACAACAGCATAGCCCATTGTAGTTCACCAAGTGGCCCTTGACTGAAGAACACCTATCTCATTTTTATTTCTTAAAAAAAAATAGTCCATCATTAAATGATCATTTGATCTTATTATGGGTCATACAGGTAGCCTATCAGGACCATCACACATATCGTGATGCATATTGTGATTTGCATATCACGATACCTGACATTCGTGTATCGCTACACCACAGTTAATGTGTAGCATCACTGTGCATGCAGCTATTTTATGAAATGTTGTGCCGATAGAGTTTCCGTCTGAGTGGTTGTTGTCCTGGCATGAGCAATGCCAGTTCCTTTGGAAAGCGAAGGGTTAAGTGCGACTGACCTTGGCATTGACGATCTCGATGTGTACCAGCAGGGAGGCCAGTTCCAGATCTTCACTGTAGCTGTTCTTCAGAGGGACTGAGCGGTACCCTGCAGGGTGAAAGGTCAGGCACTAGAGAATCATTACCTCAGCTGGGGCAGTCAGTTCAGCTGTGTGGGAATTAGGGTCCCGCTTTCTAGTTTAAACTCAGGCTGTGAACTCATGTCAGCATTGAAGACATTGAGTAAGACCTCTCGTCGAAACGTTTGTCATTGAATTTATTTAGTTTCCTTTGATATTTCAATTGAAGATATTTAGAAAGACATCTAGTCGAAACTTTTTTTTTAAATTGAATTTACATTGAAGACACTGAGAAAGACTTCTAGGGAAACATTTGTCATTTCATTTATTAAGTTCCTTTTAGTATTTCTAAATTTAGCACTGTTGGCATTTAACAGTTATGGATGTTGTCCAAACAATGAAATACATATTTTTTTAATTGGTAGAAGAACCTCATTAATCCTAATGACAGCTGCTGTCATAATACTGATGTTAAAACTTTATTTTTCAGGTCCCCAAAACAACACTGTGTTTGTTCATTTAGACTAATTTAGTGCATAAAGAAGTCGAAGGATATTACAGGAAGTGAATTACAGTATTCCAGGTCAAAAAGGGGTCAATTAATCTGTGTTATACATTTGTGAATCTCAGAAATCAACTGCAACTAATTGACAGCCCAAGTTTAAACCAATACAAAAATTGCTATGAAACCGTAGTTCAAGTGCTTAGTGTCTGTAAAACAGCCAATGAAAATGTACGGGAAGGTGACAAAGTTTTCTGTCATACTTTTTGTACTTCACCTTGAAAAGTAAAAACCTGCTCCTTTTAGGAATGAGTAAGAGTGGCTGGGGCTGCAGTGAGGAAGTGAGAGAGCTAAGGGGTGTTTTCAGTGAGGAAATGTTCTGAGGGAGCTTTGATGGCTGTTTATCAATGCCAGAGAGATCTCTAACCAAACAGATACAAAAAGACATGAGTTTATTGTTTAATAAACCTGTTGCTAGTAATGTTGTGCAGATTAAGTATAGCTGTAATAAGATATTTACTGTGACAGGGTTATGACTTAAAACCATTTCATATTTGTGTAAGAAAAGAAAGAAATCTAGGTACTATTAAACTTGTTCTTCACTAGAATACAGCTGGGTTATAAAGCCAGGCCTTGGTGTTTTAAAATCTGTTTAATCCGATTTTCACCTTTTATCAGGAGTAACTTTGATCCAGATTTAGTTTCGGTTTGCATCTTTTTCAAAAATAAAAGACATGATCATTTAGCCTTTATTTCATTTGAACCTACATGGTAATTTAATTAATGTTATTACTGTAAAATACTGAAAACCTATTACAGTTGAACATAATATAACAAAAAAAAAACTATTACCAGCTACAAAAATGTAAATGTAATCCAGCAATGACATTTTCTGAAAAAGTGGATCTAGATTAAAAAAAAAAATCCTGATTCAAATAAATATCATTTTGATTTTGACAACAGATTTTGAAAAACTGGGCCCAGCATGCTCGGCGTGTGCGTTTGCGTGTTGTGCTTCAGCGTACCAGTCTTGAGCTCCTTGACAGGAAACACAGCCTGCGCCAGGAAGTTGGGGTCGCTGAACATATCCTCCTCGTACACTACGAAGCGCAGGAAGCAGAAGTCAGGGTTGTTGATGTCCAACACAAACGGCTTCTGCAACCAGACTGGATTCAAACCATTATCCGCTGGAGAGGGGAGAGAAGAGAGAGGGGTGAGAGAGAGAGGAGGAGAGAGAGGGGTAAAGGTTACAAAGACATCACACATTTCCAGTTATTACTGTTTTACCTGTAAAACTGTATAGAATATTACATAATATACATGCTGATATTTACTCCTCAAGAGGTCAAAGGAGATAGACATAGAGCAGTGTGTGCTAGAGTGGGTGAAAATCAGCTTACTTACACATATTCTAATATATAGCATGGCTCATTTTGATGTAATTTCCATCTGGTGGCTGTATCATAAGAACATAAGAAAGTTTACAAACGAGAGGAGGCCATTCGGCCATTCGGTCCATCTTGCTCGTTTGGTTGTTAGTAGCTTATTGATTCCAGAATCTCATCAAGCAGCTTCATGAAGGATCATGTTGTCAGCTTCAACAACATTACTGGGGGATTGGTTCCAGACTCCCACGATTCTGTGTAAAAAAGTGCCTCCTATTTTCTGTTCTGAGTGCCCCTTTATCTAATCTCCACTTGTGACCCCTGCTCCTTGTTTCTTTTTTCAGATTGAAAAAGTCTCACAATCAGGGTCACATCACAATCAGGGTCTACAGTATATTAGAAAGACATTTCAGGTGGCTGTATCGCTTCAATAGCAGGGTCTACTATAAATTATAAAGGCATTTCAAAGGCTGAATCACATCACTATCAGGGAAGGTCTACTATGTATCATAAATGTATATTGTTCATATTGTATATTCCGTCACATTTCCCCAGTTTTATGGTCACTACAATGGCTCCAGTGTATTGATTTTAAAACGCTGCTCCTCACTGAAAATGCTATCCATGGTTGTGGCCCTGTCTACTTGTGTGAGTTGCCTATTCCTTACAAACATCTTGTACTCTGAGATCTGCCAAGAACTCAATTAGATGAGTTCTCGGGCTCCTTCACTTGGAACTCACTTCCAGGTTCTATTTGGAATGCTGTCAATCAGTATTTTCAAATAAATGTCACCCTCCAGGTGATCAAGGAGGTGCAAGACTACCTGAGGGCTTTTGTGTAGTACCAGGTATCATGTGTTTCTTTCAAAACTGCACATTTCAGAACCATGTAGCCAATGGAACTGCACCACAAGTCTGGAATTATTTTGTTAGCTACATTCATTTTAAACTGCACTGTACAGAGTGGACTAGATACCAGCCTGCCAGCATCACCCTAATGTCCATCACACAGCACTAAAACTAAAACAAAGAGCTAGAAAAATACCTGGAGGCAATGTGGGGCACCAGGGGCATGGTCCATATATTTGTCTCTAAAGAAAACAGTTCATATTACCTTACCTCTTTCATTATTTGTGTGAGATTTACTCTTGGATCTACTAATGTGAAAAAGGAGAGATAGGAGATTTAATGTGATGGAAACTTTTGCCCTGAGATCACAGTCAGAAAGATTCAAAGGACCATATATTCAAAGAGTTTACACCAGTCTTAAATAACCTGTTGACTTTGCAAAACTAGTGTCAACCATCTAGGTAATGCGATTGAAGGTGTGTTCCTCTAGGTAATGTGATTGAAGGTGTGTTCCTCTAGGTAATGTGATTGAAGGAGTGTCAAGCACTCGCAAGGTATTTTGTTTCTCAGTTTTGTACAAAGACTAGGAGTTAATTTAAGACTGGAGCAAACACTTTGAAATAGATGGCCCGTAAAGCGTGACAGAGGAAGGTGCCTTTGCAGCAGGAGTCCGTACCCACGACGTCAGTCTTGCACTTGCTGCTGTCGTACTCGGCTCCGCAGACCTCCACCTCCACGAAGGGGCACACGATGCTGCGGCCGTTCTTGGGGAGGTGCCGCGCCCCCAGGATCTGGGAAACGGGAGGAGGGTTAATAACTGAGACACAACATAGGGCAGCACCTTTATAAACATTTCCCATAGTAAAACCATAGCAAACTGTAATGAAGCATAGGCAAGCACAGTAAAGCCGAGAGAGGTATGGTAAAGCATATTTAAAAAAAATGAAACATGTCATCTCAGGGTAAACTATAATAAATACATGGCATAACCATTTGCAAAAAGACTTGGCAAATTCACCGTTGTACCAGCTTTTTCATGCACAGTGAATGACTGCAAGTTTAACTCTCTCATGCTTACTTGTTAGTAGCAGGACAAACATCTAAACACACGAAGGTTGTTTGCTGGGGGTGTGGAACAGAATTTGTACAAAAAAGGTTTAATATTTAGAGTAATGATCGTAAAATAGATAAAACACATTCTGCAAGTTCACAGTAAATAGGAGACGGTTTCTGTACAATGATGTGTCTTGATATGTTAACATAAATGGAAAGTGTAACCTCCCCTATTGAAGAATACTGACCTGCAGCTGCACAGTGATGCTGGTTTCCAGTTTAAGGAGCTCTACAGAGTACTGACCTGCAGCTGCACAGTGATGCTGGTTTCCAGTTTAAGGAGCTCTACAGAGTACTGACATGCAGCTGCACAGTGATGCTGGTTTCCAGTTTAAGGAGCTCTACAGAGTACTGACCTGCAGCTGCACAGTGATGGGCTCCACCGGTTTGAGGCTGCTCTTGTCGAAGGGGTCGAAACTGTCCTCTCTCAGGATGTCAGGCTGCAGCACATAGCCGCTGCGCCCCCCCAGTGTGAACAGGGCCTGGTTCAGCTGCATCGGCTTGTCTGCACACAGGAGCACACAGGGAGACACAGAGAGAGAGAGAGAGACACAGGGAGACACAAAGACACACACGGGCGCCACAGGGAGACACACACAGAGGGACAGGCAAAGAGGAGCACACAGGAAAGCACACACAAGGAGATACGCAAACAGAAAGGCACACACAGAAGCATAAAGGCAAACACAGTGACACACACAAAGGGGGCACAAACACAGACACATGAAGGCACAAACAGGAGACAGACCATGAGCAATTTCACTTTCACGAGACAGATCAGAAGACGTCTATTTGATAATTTAATGTACATCACTGTTTAGATCGGGGGTCCTTCATTATCACCAACACCAGGTTCCATTAAACAACAGACCTGGCAGGAAGAAGGCTCTGCTGTTCAGTTCAATTATCAAGAACATAGACTGGACTGGACTGGATAGAAACTGCCCCAAGTCGGAGTCAATAAGACAAAAAAGAAATTCTAGATTTCCTTATAAAAACGTAATGATAAAAATGTGTGCTAGTGCTGCACAAACCGCTTAATTGATTATTCGGATTGAGCTCTACACAGTGAGGATCATTGGGATTAATTTACCATTCCAAGTGAAGAAACAGCTGCTTGGATGTCTGTTGATTGCTGTTCTCTACACAGTCTAAGAAGCAGCAATCATCCCAAATCCAAGCAGCTGTTTCTTCACTTGTTTCACTTTGAATGGTAAATGAGCCTGATCAACACCAGTGACCCTCACCTGATTGTCAGCACCTGATTTCCGTGAAGAGCTCAGTCCCAGTAGTTGAATAGTGGGTTTGTGCAGCTCTACTGTGCACACAGATGACAATACTAATGTATGACAGTGCGGTACCTGGGGTCTGGAAGTTGAGGGCGACCAGCTGGCTCCCACATAGCCACATGGGCAGGGGGTCGTAGTTGGAGGAGTCGAGGCGCTGGCCCTTGGGGTAGACACGAGAGAGCTGCCTCCGGTTGTACTGCAGGAACTTCTTGCCCTTGCTGCGGTTCGCATACTTTTCAGCCTTGGTCTCGGGAAACGAGGACATGTCACGGTAATAAGCCTTGTCTGTGCCGATCTCTGCAGACAGACAGGCAGAAACAGGGATGGTTAGACACTGATACACTTCCGTCTGACACAGCCTTTCAATGGAGTTACAGAACACTATTTATAGAAATATATATATAAATGTATACGTAAAAATATATTACTACACAATAATACATGTCAAAATCCAACGAGAGACAATATTGTAATGATAATTTTTTGACCCATATGTTATTTTATATATTCTGTGTTTCTTAAAATAGAAAAGGTCTGTTTTTCCCTGTACCTTGTTTCTCCCACTGAATGCAAATACACCATGTCCTGCTCTTTTAAAAAAGTTGTTTCTCTGAGTTCTATTGTTATTGGTATGGGTCTTGTTGTTTCAGAGTTATTTGGTTGAATCTAATGTACTGAATTTTATGTTCACTTAGCATTGGTAGTAAATGGATCATATTTAGGGTACCACTGCAGTTGTGAGACAGATTGCTCATTAAAATCCTGAACATATTTTTAAAGAGGAGACAATTATCGATTCAGGAATAACAAGATATTTAGCGAGCAAGGGGTCTGAGTGAGGTTATCCGGAAACAAACTTCCCAGCCCCAGTTGTACTGCTTTCCTACTTTTGAGATGTCTTGCACATTAAAATGTTTTGTTATTTTGGCCAGTGAGCTCCATCATGGAGTGGGAATCATCTTCTATTGTACAGCACCCTATATCATATTCCATAGACATATTTGCAATTTAGGTTTTATAATAGCAATAAAAATGAGAGGAGTGGCACTCCAGGCTAATTAACTCAATCTTATCATCTGGAAGATTGGAAGATCAAATCAGTCCACATCACAAAATTCAAGTCTCTTTCTCTCCACTGTCAATGTCCCTCACTCTCTTGGAGTTTAATTGCACAGTTCGTCTTTGCCACAACTCCTAACTGTGAATGCACAGAGATGTCCAGTAAGGCTATCCAGACACAGTGCCTCCTCCCACAAGCACACACTGCTGTGTTAGAGAAGCAAAATCCACAGGAACAGTGTCTCCCTCACAGCACTACAGCGGCCCCTACTGGCCAGGTGCCTGGAGAGGTCAAAGAGGACGTTATGGTGTTGTTTATTTTAAAACCACAGCTTTGCGCTGTCCCTTACTGTCCTCGTCGAAGGGCACAGGCCGGCAGTACACCACCAGCTCTGAGAGCTCCAGGGCAATCTTCTTCCTGCGTTCCATCTGCTTCCCTTCCTGCATCTGTCACCACAGAAACAAGAGGCTGTTACCACGGGGATACTCTGCTGAGTGTGTCTATTACTCAAGCAATGTTGTACACTAGGGGGCATTCTCCCTGACTGTGTTATACACTAGGGGGCAGTGTGTAAAATGCCCTGACTATTATACACTAGGGGGCAGTGTGTATAATTCCCTGACTGTGTTATACACTAGGGGGCAGTGTGTATAATGTCCTGACTGTGTTATACACTAGGGGGCAGTGTGTATAATGTCCTGACTGTTATACACTAGGGGGCAGTGTGTACAATGTCCTGACTATGTTATACACTAGAGGGCAGTGTGTATAATGTCCTGACTGTGTTATACACTAGGGGGCAGTGTGTACAATGCCCTGACTGTGTTATACACTAGGGGGCAGTGTGTATAATGCTCTGACTGTTATACACTAGGGTTCAGACTCACCCTGGCATCAGCATTCTGTGTAGCCTCTCTTATCTTGGCGACCCAGTCGTTGAGGTCCTCCAGACTGTCAGCAGCCACGTCCAGCATCTGGACAGGATGAGACTGGGAGTGCAGAGTGAAGACGAAGGGCCGGGAGCTCTTCCCATCCTTGTGAACCACTGCCAACAGCAGAGACACGCACACAGGTAAAGACAGGCAGGCAGACAGCAGACACACACACAGGTAAAGACAGACAGGCAGACAGCAGAGACACAGATAAAGACAGGCAGGCAGGCAGACAGAGAGCAGAGACACACACACAGGTAAAGACAGGCAGGCAGACAGCAGAGACATGCACACAGGTAAAGACAGGCAGGCAGACAGCAGACACATACACAGGTAAAGACAGGCAGGCAGACAGCAGACACACAGGTAAAGACAGGCAGGCAGACAGCAGAGACACAGATAAAGACAGGCAGGCAGACAGAGAGCAGAGACACACACACAGGTAAAGACAGGCAGGCAGACAGCAGACACATACACAGGTAAAGACAGGCAGGCAGACAGCAGAGACACACGCACAGGTAAAGACAGGCAGGCAGACAGCAGAGACACAGATAAAGACAGGCAGGCAGACAGAGAGCAGAGACACACACACAGGAAAAGACAGGCGGACAGACAGCAGAGACATACAGGTAAAGACAGGCAGACACACACACAGGTAAAGGCAGGCAGGAGCTTCTGTGTGGACACTGTCTCTATCACGTTTATCACTTTTGCTTAAAAAGTGCAAGTCTGCTTCAGCATCTCATCTTATTCTGAGATTGCATCGTTTTGGAGAGGAGAATCATAAATATTTGAACAAGAGTTTTAGGGTTATCTAGGATTTTGGCACAGTGTTATAGTTATGTGTGTAGAAGAACAAGTTAAATTAAAGGCACACATGTTTCAAGCCAGGAAGAGAACGCTATTTGAAAACTTGTACAGCATCTGCCCCTCTCCCGAATAGAAGAGGCGGCCCAAAAAGGGAGTATGACAGACAGATAGACAAGACACAGTTGGAAAGATTGGACTGTTAGAAAGGCTGTCACTCAGAAAGACAGACAGTGGCTGAACCCCTGTTAAAGGTGGAATGAAGAGGGCTAGATACAGACAGACAGACAGACACACAGACAGACAGACGGACACTATGTGTCTCTGTCACTTACCTACGTGGCAGGTCGGCACATCAATAAAGCCCTTGAGGAAGTTTCCCAGGGGGCTGTTCTCGACGGACTGGGGGGAGGGGGGAGAAAAAACAAACATTCCAATAAACAGGAGCCCAGCAGAGTGGAACAGCACCTGGGGAATCAGACATAGGGGGCTGGAACATGGAGGAGAGACATGGAACACGCAGGCTAGTGTGGGGAACTCCAACCAGCTCAGTTAAAGGGGCTGCTCCTTTAGTACACTGCCTAGAGTGAGGAGGCCTGTGTCTTCTCCAGCACTTCTCTGGTTTTCCTCTTCAGCAGTTTCAGTGTCTCATATTCAACGCTTGTGTCAATGTACTTCCATGCTCCCTGATTCAAGAGCCATTCACTCAAAATAAGCTGAATTATCGGACACTTAGTGAAGTGTTATTAGAAAATCAAAAGAAAAAAATTAATTTTCTATCAAATTGATGAAACAAAGGTAAGACCCCCTTTTTTTAACAGATTAGGTTCTGTCGGGCTATTAGATATTTTTTTCTATTAATTCACATCGTCTTGTTAGCACTGACTATAACTTGTGTTTTTTCTTTCATCACAGGTGTCTTGGCTGACAAATATTCTATGACAGACACAAAACATTGTCAAAAAGAGTGATGACTGTAGAGTTTATATAGAATTTCACTTATACATGTTTCCCAAAAGCATAGCAAAGTGTAATAAAGCACAGTGACAGCACAGGGTAAGCTTTGTAAAGAACTGTAAAGATGTATGGTAAAGCATATTAAAAAAAAAAACCACACATGGTAAATTGTGGTAAAAGCATAGTGTAACAAGGGGAAAACTGCAAAAGGACCATGCAAATTCACCCTGGTAATCTTTTACAAGGGTAAAAACTATTATAACAATATATGTATGCCAAGCTCTTCTTTAAACTGAAGATGATTCATAACAAGCTAGGCAAACACAGACTAACAGGACAAGATACAAGTGTGCATATGATATTAACTGATATAAGAGACAGGGTCAACTGGACATATTAAGTGAACTGTGCATATAAGAGAGCGGGTCAGCTGTAGATAATAAGTGAAGATCAGTCCATGGTGTCTGACGAACCTTAACAGACTCACTCTACAGTGTAAAAGATTACTGTACAAGACGCTTCTCTGGTTTGGCTACTCACTGCCTCGTCCTGCCCCTGTGCAGGGGAGGTGGGAATCTCCTCCACGTAATTGGCTGGGAACCACAGCTGCTTCTTACCCCCGTAGTCACCACGCCACCTGCAGGTCAGAGAGAGTAACACACCTTCAATAGTAACATCCATCCCCACTGCCACGACGGCACATTCAAAATCAGAGCTATCAGCACAATGTCATTAGGTGAGCAAATGAGGTGTTGGTGTCGTGGTAAGCAATATTAAAATCACGGTCTATTAAAATGGTTTATAATATGTGGAAGAACTTCCTGTGCTGTCAAGATACATGATAAAATGTAAGTGTATAGAGGTATAAACTGACGTATAGCGGGACGGTTGTACAGACAGACAGCGCCCCCCCACCCCCACCACCACCACCATCCCTACAATCTGATACTCCCAATGACATGCTAAATAATGTTAATACCAATTTTCATCACAATTAAGCGACTTTCCAGATATATACAAAAATGTAAAGGGTGACATGCATATGTACGCATGTATGATCACATCCACTATCTTCCCATCACCAGGGGATACATCTCTGGACCTTTAGCAGAGTTATGCTGTCCATCCCCTCTCTCTTCTCCCCTCTCCCACCTTACCCCTCTCCTAACAACTTTCTCCACTCTCCCCTCCTCACCAGCCCCCCTCCTGCTTGTCCACGTTGAGAATGATGGCTTGCTTTGGGAAGGAGAGTTCGTCCTCCCTCTGGGCTCGATAGTCATACAGAGCCTTCACAGTGCACTGGAGAGGGAGGGGAGAGAGAAAAGGGGAGAGGACAGTGGAAAGGAGAGAAGAGGGGAGAAAGTAGATAGGAGAGGGGTAAAGGAGATAGGAGAGGGGTAGAAGAGATAGAAGAGGGGGAGAGAGAGGAAGTGAGAGAGTTTACAATAAACACAGATAAAATCAAATATAAGTCATCCACAAGAAATCAACCAATCACTGGAACAGAGGTATAAACCTACTTTCTTTTTCATACATTAAACTTGTCATACTAAACGAACACTCCATGAATGTTCATAGAGTGCTGTGGTTATATCACTCATGAGGGGTGTGTGGGTTTCTGGGCTATCCTCATTCCTGGTGTATCCTCCACATATTCCATTCTGAAGTGTTGGATTTATACAGCATGCATAACATCACCTGTTGCACACAGCTCTGCTCTCTATAAAGAATGGTCTTTCAATCAGGACACCAAGTGAAGATCTCCCTCGATTAAAATTGTACAGCAAATCTTTCCTGCAGATTCCTAGAGACAGGGGTACTGGATCCCTCCCCCCGGCCACCCCGATGGGACCTTACCCTGGCTGTAGGCATCTTGTTCGCTTCCACGTAGAAGTGAGGAGTCCGCACCTCGTACAGAGCTCCATAGTCCAGCTCCTGAGGAAACAGCAAAGCAAGGCTCAGCATTCAGACCAGCAGGGACTGGGCATGGGTGTTGCACCTGATGTCTTCAGTACTAAAACTGCTTTATAACAAGCCAGTGGTTCTCAAACTGGGGTCTGGGGATCCCTGGTCTGCAAAGGTTGCCCAGGCGGTCCCCAGAAAATTCTGGAAATGTCTCTTTCTTGTAAAAGAATATTAAAATGTTCTTTCACTGTAGTAGTGAGAGACTGGCCTTGTGGTTTTATACAGAAACTACTGTACATAAAACACTCACTTGAATGTAGTCTTGATCTTTGACTGTTGTGGTGGTGAGAGACAGGCTTTATGACACTTGCAAACAATATTACACTCAAACATTACAATTTATTGCAATTCAGTGTGTCTTTCTTGTTTGTGAATAGTTTTGTCCTCACTTTTCAGTTGGGGGTCCCTCCCTATTTAAAAAACGTTTTAAAAAGGATATCCCCCAAACAAAAGGTTTGAGAACCTCTATCTTAAGGCATAGCCTTATGTCATAGTGGCATACTAAAATAAAATCCACTGCAATAAAAAACAGGATCCTAAACCCAATCTGCAGAAGGTACCTGTGGCAATGTGCCCCGCCCCTGTGTGCAGTTGTGTGTTATATGTTGTATGTTACGTGTGTTAATGTTGGTGTATAGATATAGCTGCACGGGATATAAATGGGTGTGTGCAGCACGAGTTATTTAAAATGTTAATTGTATTTAGGCACGAGGATTGCACATGACTTCACGTGCATTTAAAGTAATTAATATGTGAGCACGAGTTTGCACATAATTAATTCACGTGCTGGGATTCAAGTGAATAATTAATTAGTAATTGAATCCCAGCACAACAGTATATATAGATGCACATTTCATTCGCTCAGGGTTGTGTGTTCGGTGAGTGGAGAACGGGTGTGGAGTAGGAGTAACTAAAAGTGAAAGGAAGTAAATATAAGTTATTTGTACTCACCGTGTTTGTTTGTTTGTTAGTCCACCGTTTGTTTAAGTGTTAGTCCGTTTTGTTTGTCTATTTATTTTGGCCTCAAGTGCCGTGTCCTGTTTTCTGTTTAAAACCTTTTGTTTGTTTATTAAAACACTGATCGCTGCCGCGACTCAGTTACACACAGTACGTCTGTCTCTGTGATTCTTTCTGGTCTGAAGTCCTCCCTGCAGCTAGCCTGTCACAGTACCTTACAGGGCTTCAAACCCGACACGCAAGTTTTATGTGGCAGTGATTCTGAGAGCTCCCTTGCCCCCTGCCCTGTGCCCCTGGGTCTGTACCGTGGTGCCCATCTTCTCCAGCGTCTCCTCATTGATGGGGTAGCGCAGTCTCATCTTGCGGTACAGCGGGTGCTTCTCGTAGTAGCTGATCAGGTCCAGCAGGCTCTCAAACTCGGCTGAGCTGCCCAGCATGAAGAGACGACCCTCCTGCTGGATCCGACAGTGCTTTATCTTCCCCTCCGCCCTGCTCTCAGAGAACATGAGAACAAAATAGATACAGCATCAACAGCATGGCTAGGTAACCCATTCCATACCCTCACCACTCTGCATCCATTCAATTTCCAACCGTGTGTTCTCTAGTCCTGGTTTCTGCAATGTGCTTCAACTATTGCTAAGGGTTAACTATGTCAACTCATTTTTAGGATTTTAAAGACTTCAAATTAAGTCCCCCCTAATTACTTTTTTGTTCTAGGCTTAATAAAGTCAGTTCCCTTTTTAGCTCATTCCTTTAAACCAGTGATGCACAACTCAGGTCATGGAGGGCTGGTGTCCCTCCTGGTTTTTGTTCTAACCATACCCTAAGTTAGTTAATTGGACCAATTAAGCTTCTAATAAGGTCCAATAAAGTACTTTAGGGTGCAGGTGGAATAAAAACCTGCAGGGACACCGGCCCTCCAGGACCTAGTTGTGCACCACTGCTTTAAACCCTGGTGTGGCAAGGAAGAAGCCCTGCTGCTGTAAATAGTGTGTGTGTGGGAATGTAAGGTTGGCAGGGATGGGGTTAAATCTGTCCCTGCCAGCAATCATAGGTGTGGCCATTCCCCAATTATTATTTTTATTATTTGTTTATTTAGCAGACGCCTTTATCCAAGGCGACTTACAGAGACTAGGGTGAGTGAACTATGCATCAGCTGCAGAGTCACTTACAATTACGTCTCAACCGAAAGACGGAGCACAAGGAGGTTAAGTGACTTGCTCAGGGTCACACAATGAGTCATTAGGTAATGTATGCTAATTGGGGAGTGGCCACATGTATTAAAGCAGGAAAAATGATTTGTCTGGTGGAGGGAGTTAGGGGGAGTAGGTAACTGCGTGTGTGCTGTGTACTTTGGAAACTTGGTCAGTGAAGGCAAATGCCCAGCCTGACAACAGTGTTTGTACTGTACTGTATTGTTTTCTTTAAACTGTTTATTTTGGCCTCAGTTTATTTGTGTCTGTTTTTGTCTATTAAAAGTGCACACCATTGCTTAAACTGTAGCTTTTCTTGTCTCTGAGTCTCATGATTGACGCTATCCTGCTACACCTGGGATTAGAGAGAGGGAGAGAGGGCGAGGGAAAGACAGAGAGAAATCATGCTAACCAAGCATTGCGTTTGCTTTCAACCTTCTCACCATGAGTTCCGGATTCACCCTACGAACGGTGGCCACTCTTTGACTACTACCGCTGTCGGAAAGGCTTCTCTTTCCTCTTTGATGTGAGTTTACCTGTGATGTGTGTGCGTGTCAGCGCCCCCTACCTGAAGGAGATGGCGAAGGAGTTGGGCTCGCTCCGCTTGCGCACCAGGAACGCTCCGTCACGCGGGACCCTCATCAGCATGTGCTCGGCCTGCAAGCGGGACAGGTTCGCATGGAACCACCTTGGGAGCAAAACAACATCAATGAAGGGTGACCTGTGTCGCTACCCAACTGAAACCTCAAAATGTTCACTAAAGTTATACTAAACACTTATCATTACTGTGCCCAGACAGGCAATACTACAGTGGAGCTGAAGGGAGACCTACATCTCTACCCAACTGAAACTTCAAAATGTTCACTAAAGTTACACTAAACATATTGAAAGGTTTCAGGGAAGAAGCAGAATATTTATCTTGCTGTTTTCTGAAAAGCTCCACAACAGTGTGGCTGGTGGAAGAAACTAAATGTGTGTGCATTAACAAGAATTAGTTTAATTTAATGAGATGAGAAGTAACACACAATATCGCAAACAAATATTTTAATGTATAAACATGATATCTGGCACATATGAGCTTTAAGAAGTTCTCAGTTTGCTTGTCTTGCCTTCCAGGAAATATGTTCACACATATGCATTTCCTGGGTTATTTCACCTCACCAATGTCTGGTTGGTTGCTGACAGGAAAGACGGCCCTTAAGGGGTTGGGACAATTTAGTGGATGTGACCATAAAGATGCAAGACTATCTGAAAGTAAGGCCTGCAAACAAAGATTTCATTAACCTGAAGTAGTATCACATATCATGTTTTAAAATGAAAAAGAGGTTTGTAATATCATGTGTTTCTCTGTACACTGAAGAAAGAACTAGTTTGTCTACTTGACTTGTCTCTCTTGCCCACACAATAAGAGACACCCTACAGACTAACATTTCGAACAGTTTGTTTAAAATTTGAAAGAATATTCAATCATGAAAAGCTCGTCCCAGCACTATTTAGCCTTGCATGTGGGTGTATGTGTGGGGTGACGGGGTGTATTCTGCCTGGCGACTCACTCCTTGCTCTCGTGTGCATTGGGCTGGGGCACAGGGTCGCTCAGTCTCATCTCAAACTCGTTGCAGCGCAAGGGCACCTCGCGGTAGTGGCAGATGAGGCTGTAGAGGCTGTCAAACACCAGGTTATCTGTTAGGTAGAACTTTGTGACACCGGCCTCCTGTCGCGAGTGTATCCGGCAGTGCTGGACTCGGCTAGACCTCCTGCAGCAGACAGAGAAGGGGGTACACTGGGGTCAGACCACACAGGGCAAACCGAGAACTCCAATCTACTGAAAACAAACAGACTTTTATCATGTTATCTATCATACTGATGTTCAATTAAAAACATACACTGTTTCACACATTTTCCTTAAGGGATAATGGAATTGCTGTGGCATGTTATGAGGTAATTAAAAAGACAAACAGATTACTTGGGTATGTAGTCTAAAGTGTAGAGTACAAATCAATGGAGGTTATGATGGGATTGTACAATGCACCGGTGAGATCGTGTTTAGAGTACTGTATTTTTTAAAATTTAGTTTAAAGTTTGTGATGAAAAATGGAAACAAAGCCAGAACTGGAAACCAACATATCTTGAATGATACGTGGGTGAGAGATTTATTACATTTTCTACAGCCTATTTCTTCTACCTTTAAGCTCTACTGTTGGAAGTGAGGTCAACCCACACTGACAGCTATTCACATTTCTAAAGACACTGCTAGATAATAAACACACTTCAATGGAATGACACAGTGGTCCTATTCTAAATCCATTGGATGATGTTGTATTTGTAAGCTCACTGACCCTCCCTCCTCTCCCACCCTGGTCACCCTTGCACTCACCAGAAGGACAGGGTAAAGTCCCCCACGAAGGTCTCACTCTCCCTCACCAGGAATGTGCCATCCTTGCCCCCAATCTCCCCGCAGTACTCGTGGAGAAGCTTCTCTGCAATCTGCCTCCCGTCGCGCCCACCGCCCAGCTTCCCATGAAACCACTTCTCATTGAAGTGCAGCTCGTTGTTATTGGACACCTGCAGGGGGTGCAAGAGAGGTCAGTGCCTCGTTTTAGCTCCATGATAATGTCACAGTATGATACGTCTCGCGATATGCAGGTCACAATATGATATGCATCACAATACATGTGACGGTCCTGATGGGCTGCTTGTATGATATATAGTAAGATAAATCAAATGATCATTTAATGACTAATGACTATTTTGTTAAAAGACAAAAATGAAAACATAGGGATATAGGGAGAGTATGTATTAATACCAAATATACATGATATATCATGTAAAAAAAAGGAAAGTATTGATTTATTGATATACAATGAATTGTTAGAGCCCTAATACTTATGATTGTGACTGTATAATTGATTTGTAACAGGGATACGTAGCTTTTATATAGCATGTGTGGGTAACTCAAAAATAATTTGCGTTTTTGTCTTCCTTCACTCATTGAGGATACACCCTCATATATCCTCTCTTTTTTCCATTTTCAATTAAGCTGAAAACATTTTCAATGTTGAAATGAGTTTTGATTCCCATACTTTTATTCACTCATAGATATGATTGCAGGCACTCACAGAGTCTAGCCCTCCTCCAGTCTCCCTGCACTTCAATCAACACCAGCGCGATTCAAAACTGCACGCATATGTATCAATCCTGTACGCTACCAAAACACTTCAAGAAAGGAAAGTCAAGGGAGCAACAATCCAAGCACAGAAGGCTAATGTCAAATAAATTATAACTAGGCTTGCTACTTTTCGATATATATCAGTAAAGGTCGTGAAACGTCGAATTCCCCAAAAATACGAGTTTGACTGAAAAAAATGTATATATGATAAACATCGGTAAAACCACTCGCTATTTTTTATTTTCTTACCAAAAATAATCATTTAGAAATCCTCTCTAGTTTGTGTAGCTTTTATACTTGCTGTCTGTCCCATGTCCTTTCCACTATGAATGACTGGGGGTCGCTGTCAGTCATCTCAGTGGTCCGTTAGTACTCGTTGACTGAATCAGTGCTAGAATGCTCTCATTTGCCAGCTACAGCACCTGTCATTAAAAGTGCCTACTTTGGGGCTCCCGAGTGGCGCATCCAGTAAAAGACGCTAATAAATAGCTCCACGTGGAGTGCAGGATGCGCTCTATAGTCTGGACATCGCGAGTTGGAGTCCAGGCTATTCCACAGCCGACCGTGGACGGGGAGCTCCCAGGGCGGCACACAATTGGCGAGCATCACCCGGGGAGGGAGGGTTAGGTCGGCCACCAGCGACCCCTGTAGTCTGGCCGGGCGCCTGCGGGCTTGCCTGTAAGCTGCCCGAGAGCTGCGTTGTCCTCCGACGCTGTAGCTCTTGGGTGGCTGCATGGTGAGTCTGCAGTGTGAAAAAAAGCAGTTGGCTGACGGGACACGCTTCAGAGGACAGTGTGTGTTTGTCTTCGCCCTCCCGAGTCAGCGCAGGGGTGGTAGCGGTGAGCTGAGCTTAAAAAAATAATTGGCCATTCTAAATTGGGAGAAAATAATAAAAATAATTGGCAACGACTAAATTTAAAAAAAAAAATTAAATAAAAAGCGCCTACTTTGAAATTTGCGTGTTAAGGTGTACGTAAGCTTTTGCTTTAGGTATACGGTGACAGTTACTAGTTTAATTTGAAAATGGGCTGCAAGAGAAAAACACTTAATGAATATTGTGCACAATACCCTGGCCGACTTTTATATGCTGCATTTACTACGGTTTATTTGAGACAATTTTTATAGCTCAGCTGTGACCAAACATTATTTCAATTAGAATGTTGGTAACCATGGTTTTGTTGCATGTTGAATATGATAAAGGGTTTTAGCTAAATGAGACATTTTTCAATGGCATAAAAAGTCTGTTGTTTTTTTTTAAAGCATAAAGGTCTATTTCACCCATTCTCTGCTTGAATTGAAAAATAAAGATAGAAAAAAATTGTAAATTTTCTAAAATAAACGTCTATATTAATTGTCGATTTGGCAAAAAAATAAAAATCGAATAGTAGTAAGCCTAATTATAATCCGGCTTAAGTGTATAATCTATTTTCCACAGAGTATACAGAGTATACACTTAAGCCGGTTGGTGATCTGCCATCCCAGTTTTTATTATAAAATATTACTGTACTGGAAACAAAATGCATTATGCTGCTGTTTAAGTATTTACCGTTTTTGAGGTTTCACTTAATTCAGGCCAACAAATAATTATTTGACTTGAATAAGAAAACACAGAACCATCAGTTTATAACATACTTTATTTAAATGTACAGTAAATGGTAAACATGCACAGTGATGCTGTGACAGGCTGGCTCGCAGTGGTGAGGTGTGGTGACGTCACGGACCAGGAAGTAACTGAATCACAACAATGGATGGGCGGGTGAAACTGAACGCAACGGCGTTCAGCTGATTTTATTAATAAACAAAACAAATTATTTGAACAAAAACAACAAAACAAAAGGGCACGAGGGCCAAACGAATCAGACAGACAAACAAGTAAGTGTCGTGCTGGCTAATCCAGCATGTTTTAGCAATTGTTATTTCTGTTTCCTCTCTATCTCCCCGTACCTCCTCTCTGCACCCAACAACCAACCCCGCAGCACGGACAGCTGCGGTTCTTATACTCTGGCGAGGGTTAACTAGTTGTTAATTATCTTATTACCCCTCGGCCACAGTCTGCAGCGTTTGGTAAGGATGCATGACTGTCAGCTAGTTACATAATCAGTAGCTGATCAGTCATGCATCCTCACGGGATTTTAAATATAAATAATAAAAGAGCATGGCGCTTTTAACTGCACATAAACAAAAATACAAATAATAATAATAAGAGGGACACTCCATACAGATACACATTAAAAAAATACGCCTTTTTATTTTCAAGAACTAAATGGAAATAATTGTTACTTAAATTCTGTATGTACATTGCAGACAATTTACCATATTCATTCTGAAAACTGTATGCATTCATAGTCTCTTCACACATCTACATTTAATTATAGCCTATTTGAAAACTGAAAATAAATCATTATCGGCATACCTTTAACAAATACTGTGTTCATTTTAGTACATCATAGGCTTTTATAGCCTGTTAATGAAAATTCTTTCAGTGTCCTTTTTGCAGCCATTTTAGTGTGGGAATGTGTTGAAAGTGTTCGTGTTCCTGACATTGGGCCCGTTTACATCAGTTCACAATTCACATGCTCAGTTAACTGCATATAAAGTATTACAGCTCTACAGTAAAACGGGAACATACACTCACAATACTACAGTACTTTAATGATGCAGCATTGGTCATGGTTTTGGACTTTGGAATTGAATAAACTTAGGCAGGATATCCACTTAAACAATATACACGTAAGTGGGGTAGACTGTACTACACAATTAGCACATTCCTCTTACTAGGACCATTAAGAGATCCTTCACACTTTATCAATGAGGGGTGGAGTCCACCCATCACTTCATGATATAAGAACATGAAACAAAACTCATTTCACCATTAAAGACATTGAGAAAGACTTCTAGTCAAGTTGACACTGAATTTATTATGGTTTTTTTGTATTTCTGATAACAGAATGTAAACAATGGCTGCAAATTCATAATGAATTCCGACTGAATACCACAGGAATAGCACCTGAATATCATATGCACTCCCTCTGAGTGCTGAAGTAATAAACTTTGAATTCAGCCCTGTTAATTCATGTGGATTTAATTAATTAACAAGTTCCTGTGTAACAAATGATGTTGATCACATGTATCCGGCCTGCATTCATGCATGAATTAACACGTCTCACAATCCCCTGGTGGGAGAGTAAGAGGGTATGAATTAGTGAAGAATAAACAGTGGATTCATTAGGAACGGATGGAGGGGAAAGGGGAACAAAAATGTTTTTAAATCATGATGAATTGACAGGGCTGAACTCAACGTGTTACCGTATTTCTAAATGAGGTCCTATTGAGTCTATAATAGTTCTGGATGATACATCACAGAATACCTCCTTGTGCTCCTCTTCCTCCTCCTCGTCCGTGCTCTGGTAGTGTGACGTCTCCTCAGAGTAATAGATCTTATTGCTGGTCAGCACAAAGTAGTGAGGGCTCCAGTTCTGAAACACACAGAGAGGGGAGGCATTAGAAGCAATAGCAGGGCTGTGCAGATACTTGGGTTTTCTGAGTAATTCCCTTTAACATGTTTTGTGTGGCAGGTATTAAATTAAACCAAAACAAGCCTGTTAAAAACGTGTTCATTTCACAACAAGAAAAGCTGCCCTTACCTCATTTGCCTTCATCTATACAATTGAGTACAAATCAATGGCAATGAACTTTCACATTGTGTGATTTAAGAGCTCTGACTACCAGGAGATGTATTTGTTTATCATGTTGATGCTGAGATAAAATATTGCCCAGGATCCCATAATTCTAAGCAGAGATGTTGCACACATTGGCAGATTGACACATTTCAATGGAAACCGGAAGTGGAATCTTAATGATTTTACATCAAGCGGATAAAAGCAGGTAAAATATGAATGGTTTTAGTTGGTTTGATCAGGTTCTATAGTGAATCACACTGTCAGATTGTTATTGATCGGTACTTACCTCTTCAGACAGCATCTGTAGAACTCCTCTGTTTCTACCCTGGGACACTTTCACACTTCCTTAAATGTGCTTTACTTACTCTTATCTGCCCCCTATTTTACTGCATTTAATCCTGTACTTCAGAGTACTGTAATCTGCCAAGTGTTTAATCTGTAGTATTTGGTATTTAATCATATCTTGATGTAACTATCACTGTCACTTTTATCTGCTGTATTATTGAATTGTATTTTGTCACACTTGTACTTGCTTGAACTAGTCATTGTATTTATCTTGCTCTTATTGTATTATTACTTGTACTGTAACACTTGAAATGTATTTGCTTACGATTGTAAGTCGCCCTGGATAAGGGCGTCTGCTAAGAAATAAATAATAATAATAATAATAATAATACTTAATAATTGTGTTGACAAGGGCAAACGAGGGAACACTTTGTTTTGTGTGTGGGTGAAATCAACAGGTTTTTTTTAAAGTGGTTTTATTCTATTTAAATGAATACCTAACAGCTTAAAACACGTAAAAGGGAAAAATCTGTTTATCTGCGCAGCCCTAATAAATAGCAACTCTGTTTATCGTGTCTGTTTATATAACAACCAGCAACAGCGTTGCTTTAAAATCCACTGCATCCACGCAGGACAGCAATACTCCACCACAAGCTCCTGATGGCAGTCCAACTGGCGGCAGCATAAGCTACGGTTTGTATAAACACAGCAATAAAAAAAAAAATTTTAAAAAAAATTTTTAAAAAAGATACTGAATCAACAAGAATACAAGTCTGCTATTAAACGGTTTGGTAAATAATAAATACCAAATGCTGTAACAGATTTGTGGAGGCATTCTGAATTCAGAGGATTCTAAAATATCTTGCTTTCTGCTGCAGGGGATTCTTATAAAAGTTTCCCATGGTAAATTTGCACTGGTTATGCTATGAATTAATATGCTTTACCATACCTCTCCAGGCTTCAAAAATGTATGCTTCACCAGGATTTCACTGTGATTTATTACAACCTTGCTGTGCTTTTACTATGGGAAACTTTTATATGGGGTGGGTGGCTGGATGGGTTGCAGTCAGGAAGAACTGAGGAAGAGTAGTAAGTAGAGAGACAGGGTGAGAGAGGCAGTGAGGACAGAGGGGTGGAAGGAGAGAGAGACAGAGAGAAAGCCAGCAAGGACAGGGGGATAGAAGGACAGAGAGGTGAAAGGACAGAGGGATGGAAAGACAGAGGGGTGAAAGGACAGACAGATGGAAGGAAAGAGGGGTGAAAGGACAGAGAGATGGAAGGACATAGGGGTGGAAGGAAAGAGGGGTGGAAGGACAGAGGGGTGAAAGGACAGATGGAAGGAAAGAGGGGTGAAAGGACAGAGAGATGGAAGGAAAGAGGGGTGAAAGGACAGAGAGATGGAAGGACAGAGGGGTGGAAGGACAGAGGGGTGAAAGGACAGATGGAAGGAAAGGGGGGTGAAAGGACAGAGGGTGAAAGGACAGAGAGATGGAAGGAAAGAGGGGTGAAAGGACAGAGAGATGGAAGGACAGAGGGGTGGAAGGACAGAGGAGTGGAAGGACAGAGGGATGAAAAGACAGAGGGGTGAAAGGACAGAGAGATGGAAGGAAAGAGGGGTGAAAGGACAGAGAGGTGGAAGGACAGAGGGGTGGAAGGAAAGAGGGGTGAAAGGACAGAGGGGTGGATGGACAGAGGGTGGAAGGAAAGAGGGTGAAAGGACAGAGGGTGGAAGGACAGAGGGGTGGAAGGGACTCACATGATCGATGGGGTCCTCCAGGTACAGGATTCCGTTCTTGATGGAGTTGCTGATGTCGTTTTCGGAGTAGCTGGCTGAAGACACCTCCTCGTACATGTTCCCTTCCACCAGCTTCTTGTGCTGCGAGCACAAGAGAGTCTTGTAAAAACACTTCAAACAGCCTTCTCAACCCACTCTACACTGAACTACAGCCTTCTCAACCCACTCTACACTGAACTACAGCCTTCTCAACCCACTACACTGAACTACAGCCTTCTCAACCCACTACACTGAACTACAGCCTTATCAACCCACTACACTGAACTACAGCCTTCTCAACCCACTACACTGAACTACAGCCTTCTCAACCCACTCTACACTGAACTACAGCCTTCTCAACCCACTACACTGAACTACAGCCTTCTCAACCCACTCTACACTGAACTACAGCCTTCTCAACCCACTCTACACTGAACTACAGCCTTCTCAACCCACTCTACACTGAACTACAGCCTTCTCAACCCACTCTACACTGAACTACAGCCTTCTCAACCCACTACACTGAACTACAGCCTTCTCAACCCACTCTACACTGAACTACAGCCTTCTCAACCCACTCTACACTGAACTACAGCCTTCTCAACCCACTACACTGAACTACAGCCTTCTCAACCCACTACACTGAACTACAGCCTTCTCAACCCACTCTACACTGAACTACAGCCTTCTCAACCCACTCTACACTGAACTACAGCCTTCTCAACCCACTACACTGAACTACAGCCTTCTCAACCCACTCTACACTGAACTACAGCCTTCTCAACCCACTACACTGAACTACAGCCTTCTCAACCCACTCTACACTGAACTACAGCCTTCTCAACTCACTCTACATTGAACTACAGCCTTCTCAACCCACTACACTGAACTACAGCCTTCTCAACCCACTACACTGAACTACAGCCTTCTCAACCCACTCTATACTGAACTACAGCCTTCTTAACCCACTACACTGAACTACAGCCTTCTCAACCCACTCTACACTGAACTACAGCCTTCTCAACTCACTCTACATTGAACTACAGCCTTCTCAACCCACTCTACACTGAACTACAGCCTTCTCAACCCACTTCAAACATTCAAGCCTGAACCACTCCACACGAAAATACAGCTACCTTCTGCCTAAACCCTCCCGCCCTACCCTGTTCTCCAATCCTATCCCATCCTATCCTGCTCCGACTCTCTACCCTGCTCTGCCTGTCTCCAACACTACCCTTCCACCTTGCCTCCTTTCCGCTCTCCTACCCCCCTGCGCATCCACCTGCCCTGCCCCTCTACCTTGCCCTGCACCCTACTGCCCTGCCCTGCCCTCTTGCCCTACCCCGTTACCTTGATGATTATCTTCCTGCGGAGCTGGTATGGGGAGGGGAGCTCGTCTGCATTGATGTCCACTGGCTTGGTGAGCAGCATGTCTCCAAAGACCTTCTTGAAGAGTGAGGCCATGTTCCTCTGCTGGACCACACTGCAGTGGTCCTCAATGGACAGGATGACAGGAAACCTGGGAGCAGTGTGACAAGCTAATGACTTCAACGAGCTGGGGCCAAATAGCAATGCAAGCTGATGCAAGACTTCAATAAAAGCAGCACTCTCTTAACTAATGACACACAGTACAGCTGGTCTCACACGCCCCCAATCAGCACTGATCTTGGACAGCATTACCTTACCTTTAGCTAGTCCAAGATTAGTGGTATATAGAGGCAATGTAAGCAGACTAGAATGATTTCAGGTACAGATGCTGTCACCTTACCCCTTAACAAAACTACTGCTCTATACCGTGTACCCCTATACTCTATAAAAGCAGAGAAAACTGTAGTAAAGAATAATGGAAGCACAGGTGATATAATAAACAGCATAAAGTACTGTAGATCTATAACTTTAAACACTCAATCATAAGATATATATAGTAGAACTAAAAACTCACTCAGAGGTGACGAAGGCCTGCTCTTTGATGGTGTACAGTACATCCAGGAACTTGATTTTGGACGTCAGAGTGTGTCCGTGGTAGATGATGGGCAGGTCGTCTGGCCCGTCCCAGCAATCCACTGGAAAAGAACAAGAGCCAGTCAGCTGGAGGCTGTACTGCAGCTATGTATATTTACCAGCTGTTTGGTTTGCATTGTCCATCTCATCACTCTGCTCGACCTAACTTTATGGGACAGAGGTTCAACTGAATTCTCATTCATTTTGTGTAAAACGTTCAGCTACTGTGGTAACTCTTTATGTTAACCGGGCAATACTAACCATCAGACAGTACTTATGATTGGTATTAGATAATTAGGGCCCTACCCACTTCACGGCCGTGAAAAACGTGACACGGACCGTGAAATTCATTCTGCATCGTGAAGTTATATCAATGAAGTTATATGTACCATTACAGATTCCTGATGTGATTGTTGGATGGTTTCAATTTAAAAAAGAAAGCTCATCATAAACTGGTCAGGATTTATTGATTGACATTTGACAACAGCCAATAACTGGGCTCTACTCACTGATTGGTAGACACGGGCATCTGGGTGTCCGGATGTAAAATGTGTGTCCAAAATAAATTAAAAAGTGCTACAATCATTACTGCAGCTGATCATGTAAAATAATTTGGAAGCCAAATATATACCATGTAATAGTATGAGCAGAAAAATACATTAAAAGCACCGCAGGACAAAATAAATAAATTAAATAAATATTTCAGTAATTTCAGAGACTTCACGTTTATATTTTCAAGCCTCTGGATATACTGTCCAGCTATAGACCCGTCCCTAGCTCGGTGCTATCTGTCAATTCCAACAAACTCTGTGGATGCAGAGAGAGCTGTGTCTAAATACGGACAGGTATTTACCCCGCAGAGACAGGGAATGATGAAAAGCAGCATTTCAGAATAGTTTTTGAGTTACTGTTGCATACAATGACGTTTAAAACCACAACAGTTTTTTTTGTTTTTTTTTTAATAGCAATAACAGAAACGCAACAATCACAGAGTGATTCTCTGGATTTCATTTTCATTTTCTTTTAGTGTTTCTACTTTGTTAGTCACATGCTTTTGTTAACTTCAGGGCTTTAAATGTTTATATATGTTCATACTTTATTACACCACTGTGAAATTTAAGATTTAAATAGCTGAAACAGTGAAATTTAAGATTTTTAAAATGTTATGACTGTGAAATTTACGAAAATGTACCGTGAATTTGGTAGGGCCCTATAGATAATACAGAAGGAAATTTACAAACGAGAAGAAGCCATTCAGCCCATCTATGCTCGTCCAATTCCTAGTAGCTAGTTGACTTTGTCAAGTCGGGTCTTAAAGGATCCCAGTGATTCAGCATCAACAACATGGCTAGGTAGCCCTTTCCATACCCTCACCCCTCTCTGTGTAAAGAAGTGTCTCTCTTAATTTCCAACTGTGTCCTCTGGTCCTGTTCTCTGTGCTACACTGAAAGTATTGGTTAGGGTTTGCCAACTACTTTGAGGGTTTTAAAAACTTCATTCAAGGGGCTCTCGAGTGGCGCATCCAGTAAAGGCGCTCCACGTGAAGTGCAGGATGCGCTCTATAGTCTGGACGTCGCAGGTTCGATATTCCACAGCCGACCGTGGACGGGAGCTCCCAGGGGGCGGCGCACAATTGGCCGGGCGTCGCCGGGGAGGGGTAGGTCGGCCAGGGTGTCCTCGGCTCACCGCGCACCATCGACCCCTGTAGTCTGGCCGGACGCCTGCGGGCTTGCTTGTAAGCTGCCTGAGAGCTGCGCTGTCTTCCGACGCTGTAGCTCTTGGGTGGCTGCATGGTGAGTCCGCAGTGTGAAAAGAAGCGGTTGGCTGACGGCACACGCTTCAGAGGACAGCGTGTGTTCGTCTTCGCCCTCCCCAGTCAGCGCAGGGGTGGTAGCGGTGAGCTGAGCATAATAAAATAATTGGCCATTCTAAAAATTGGGAGAAAATAATTTTAAAAAACGACTAAATTTATAAAAAAATAAAAATAAAAAAATAAGCTCATTCCTTTAAGCCCAGGGACTCGTCTGGTAAGTAATTTCATATTATATCAATTACCCTAATGGAAGCCTCTAAACCTAGTCACATTCTTATTTACAGTTATAACTGCAAAACAGAGCGAAGTACCCTATAAATCATGTTAACTATTGACCATTAAATACAAAGCTTGTTTTTTGTTTCCATGGTGACACAGTTCCTAGTGCCCGTGCCAGACTGGTGGCCCAGTAGTCCCAGTTTCCACACTGGACTGGGTCATACTCACGCTCGATGCAGCGGCAGCCCATTCGTAGACAGCGAGCATAGGCTTCCAGTGATGACTCGCTGGAGAACTGGTCACCAGTCAGGTACCTGCAGGAGAGAGAGAAAGAACATAAATATGCTCCATTCACAACTCTTAGGACTGCTGGGGGGAGCCAGTCTGTTTCCTACTGGACCAAATGAAAACAAATTAGACTGCATCACATTCATCCATTAAAGGTTTACAAAAGTGAAAGTATAGGAAAGTTTATTAAAACATAGTGAAAACATGGTAAAGTATAGCATTGTCAGACCTAAAGCAAAGAAAAATGCACATCATGGTAAATGCAGAGAATAACCAGGGGGAAAGCATGGGGATGACTGCAAATTTCCTCTGGTGATCTTTTATAAGGTATACACAGACACCTGATCCTGGCAAAATATGCAAGTATACAAATACAAAGACATTTACAGATCACGACACAGCGTTCAAACACAGCAAGTGATGTTTATTATAAAAACAACACTGGATTGAGAACTGAAAACTGTGGGGCACATTTGACCTTTGCATTTCCTTAAAGTGGCTGTAGCTATCAAAATAACTCAGTAAATCTTACCTGTTGTGCATTGCCGTATCTGACATTGGGTTGAAGAAAACTCTGTTTGCAAGCCATGCTTTCAGTTAGTGTTGCACTTGCTTGACCATTTCACTTTGAGAATAACATTGCCCTCCACCTTCAGGACCCTTTTCACTGTCATTAACCAACCATCTGCTCGATGCCTTGACCCCAAAGACACTGCCCAGGAATGACCCAGGAAGTATAATGATAACAGATTTCTTTAACCTAGTGTAGTAACAAATACCATGTGTAAAATGAAAATACATAACTGCTGTATCATGGGTTTCTTTCAAAACTGAAGATTTATTGAATTATTCTGTTTAGTTCAACTACTTCAAGTCCTCAAGTCTTCACATCCCCTCCACCCCCTCGTAAGACTTTACCACGGTCATTCTGTATAGTATTTCTGCACTTTTACCGTGCTTGCCCCATGGTTATACTCTGCATTTACCATAGTTTACCCTGGTTTGCCATGTTTGTTAATATGCTTTACCATGCTTTCACTGTGCTTTATTACACTTTGCTATGCTTTTACAGTGGGAAACGTTTCTAAAGGTCCCTGTAAATGTAATCTCAAGCTGTGTCTCTTACGTGTTATGAGAGGAGCTGATCCAGTACTGTGACAGCGGGTGCTTCATCTCCTCCGGACGGACCTGCCCACCGCCTCGCTCAACGATCACGTTCTCCTTCGACAGCAGGAACGTCAGGAACTGCAGGGGGGTCACCAGTAACAATAACACACACACACACAGTTACACAGCTTTCAATTTATTCTTTGCTTCTGACCAGCAGCTGAACAATGCAGCCAGGGCGGAGATAATCAAGCTGAGGTAAATCACAGCAAATGAAATGGGTGTCAATCATATCTGACACTTTCCTATTGTTGACTTTGAATACCTCGGCCCCTCTCAATTACGGCGTGTCATCAGCTCAGCTGCTCAGAAATTACTCATCAACTGAAAGTTGTGGAACATGTCAAATACGTTACTCTAAAAGGAAAAAAGCAATTTATGACGGTATTATGTGAAGCCCTGAAAAATAACCGTTGAAAAGAAGCAAAACTATACATAGCTCACTTTCAAATCAAATAGTCTTCAACTGCAGCTTTCAAATCTACAACCGAACTTGGACTTTTTAAATGTGGTGTTTGTGGTTCTAGTAGTAATGTGAGGGACAATGGCGCTGGATAGGAACAAGGACTGTAGAGTAAGAGTGAGAGTGAGAGTGAGAGTGAGAGCGAGAGCGAGAGCGAGAGAGAGAGAGAGAGAGCCAAAGTGACAGAGAGAGTGACAGTAAGAGAGAGACTCACCTCGTCCAGCTGCAGCGTGGGTTCGGTGTGTCTCTGAGACTCCTTCTGGTAGCTGCTCATGAACTCTCTCACCCTGCTCAGATCATTCGCCCAGCCTTCCTGAGGGAGAACAGGAGGACACATCATTACAAGAGGTCGGAAACCATGCCTTCTTGTTACTTTACAACATTTTTTTCCAACAGGGGCGTACAAGATACAGAGCTCTGTACCCTAAAAGTGCGGGACAGATACATGTAGTAAAACATATAGTGTTTTTAGGCACCACTGCCTACTGAGGTGGACACTGAAAGAATCATAGCACTCTGGAAAACTTAACGCGCTGACAGTTCCTGGAGAAGCACAGCTGGCACCTGAGCAGCCCTGTCAGGGGGACACGCTGTCTGGTAAATACCTTCTGATCTAACTGGAGGAACTTCTGGAAGTCGTGCAGGGTTATCTGACAGAGCTCTGGCCGGTCCACATTCCTGCCAGGGGAGCACAAAGAGAAATAATTCATTACTGGAGCGACAGGGATTGTTTTTTTTTGTTGTTTTTTTTTAAATATTATTTTTTATTTTCCATTTTACAGAACATAATGACAGAAAGATACAAAGAAAAACTGTACAAACACAGGAAAGAAAAAAAAAATATCCATAGCAGTTATGTTAGTTGGCATATATCCAGTATATAGCACCTTAAGAATTAAATAAACTAATAATTAAAATAAATAAATAAATAAAAAAATAAGTATATAAATGTAAAAATTGTGAGACTGAGTCTAACTAAGAGTTCACCTTAGATGTCCTACTATAATATATAAATGGCTGTAACCTCTTCAATATTCCTATAATATATTAGGGTCAACATGCCTCAAAGGAAGTCCCTCCATGTAATCTATCTAAGGTTGCCATATTTTATAAAATATGTTTATCTTGTTTCTATTGCATAAGTAATTTTTTCCAAAGGTAGACAGCCATTAATTTCAGAAAACCACAGTGAAACCGTTAGAGGGGAGGCTAGCTTCCACTTCAGAGTTATACATTTTTTAGCTATAGCCAGTGCCAGGTCAATACATTTTATTGCATGTTTATTTGTGAGCTGAACTCCAGAGAAGTTCCCTAACAGACAGATCTGAGGGTCTACCGGGAAAGGGATATCAAGAATCAGCGACAAAGTGTCACAGACTCTCTGCCAGAGCAGCTGAAGATTAGAGCATTGCCAAGTGGCATGTAGAAATGTACCCTCCTCTACCCCACACTGGCAATATATCAGAGTTAAATTGATGGAACTTTGAAGCGGTTAGATAAAGTTGGTGCAGGAAGTTGTTTTGAATTAGTCTGTATCTAGAACTCATAGTGGAAGTCGACAAGGCGTGTTTGTTCATTTTGTTTTCATTAGAAACGACTGAGTGCAGTGATGTCAATGCACCGCATGCATGTGCTCAGGTCAGTAAAAAAAAAAAAAAAAAAAAAAAAGCTTCCATTCACGCCACTCTGAGCCAATGAAAGCAGATTTCAGAACATTCCAGTACGTTGTAATAGCTTGGCATCTCAGCCCATTGAATTGAAGGGAGAGGCAAGGGCTGGAGGCGGACTGCAAACTTCACGGATCAAAGACGAATGTCTTACCATTCAACTAAATAACATGCTCTGTAGTTGAGAGGTAAATACAGATCTTATACTGATGTCAGTATTATTAATCCATCAATCGCAAGCAGTACAGCCATTAAATCATCTTATATTGTGTCATCTCATGCACATTAGACTACCAACTACCAAAAATTCTAAATTTAAAATTAAAACATGATTTATAACCATTCTGGATAATTTGTAGAGTTGACCCTGTCTCTTATGGAGTAAAGAGTGCTTTGCGGTCCTCTTGCCCACCCAAAGTGAAATCACTCTTATATAAGAGACAGGACCAACACAGGCACATGCACCTGGCTTAGCCGAAAATTCCATATCTAGTTTTATATATGTTATGCAAGATAATGTAAGATGTGTGTTAAAAACATACAGCTTATTATTAGTTAGGTAAGGGGTTAAATGCTGATCTGTACAGCATCTTGCTCCATCTCTCGCGGTGATATTTAATGCAACTCTTGAGTCTCACAGCCCTCTCCAGCCTTTAGGAATTATCTGGGATATGTGAGTGTAAATTCTCAAGCACTACAGTCTTTGGAAGTCTTCCACAGTGCTATAAATTATTTCAATAAATGTTATTTCTGTGTTTTTTCCAGTTTTGTTTGGGGGGGGGGCTACTTGAGCTTCAGCACCATTGCAGCCCTCTTCCTGGTCTCCTCCGCTTCCCTTTCACAATGCTTTATTACACTTTGCTATGCTTTCACAATGCTTTATTACACTTTGCTATGCTTTTACTGTGGGAAACAATTATAAGAGAATATGCTCTGTGCTATCCTGCTGCTTTGTTGAAGCTGTGGGACAGGCAGGCAAGGGACTAAAGCAGAGTTCAATATTGCCTCTGAAACGAGACTCCAGTACCTGCTCTACAGTTGTACTGCTCTGAAATACAATGCTGAGTGAAAAAAATGAATGTTAAGAATCATACCTGAGAGGGAAGGACAGCTCGAGCTGGTCAATGATCTGAAATAAAAAACAACAATGTGATGTAGCTCTCCCGTGAAACCACGCGGCCTCAGACCCCAGGATCTAGCGACCTGCACGGGGAGCTGTCCCTAAGAGAAGCATGCATGTTTTCTTTTTTATTTAAACAGCTATGGGACAGATCTATCATCAAAGCTCCTCACCCCTGCTTATCTGCTTATCTGTATCTGCGAGCTGGTTTTACACAGGAGCTGCTTCGGTACTCACTGATTTCTGGGCATCGAACATGAGGTTCTTGTAGAGCTGAGTGAAGTGTGTGAAAGACAGTTCAGAGCGAGCTTCTACCTCCTGGGGAGAAGGAACGAGACACTTCAGAGGAGAGGGGAGACACAGAGGACACTGTAAGAAACTAAGGGCTGCATTTTCAAAGCATTTTTTCTGAATTGAAAAAACACCATTTGTAATTCACAAATGAATACAAAACAACTGGTAAACCCATCTCAGTTACATATGTGAGCAGGAGGATGATGGGAAATGTAGTTCTAAGAGGTCCATGCGGGTACATGGGAAGCCATCTTGAGGCAGGGAATGCAATTTAAAAGTTTTTAAAAAAGTGGTCAAAATGGAAAAAAAAATGAAAACAACACACACCTTACGTAAACCGTTGTAGCAACACATGGGAACAAGAAAAACAATAAAATAAAAAGGTACTTATGTAGCCTTTAAGTCTACTTAGAAGGCCCTGCAGTTGTTTATATGAAGTTTGTAAACTAAGGTTTGGGAGGAAGGACAGCTCCCTACACACATTACGTGATCCAATTCTGGCCTATCAGAGTAATATAGTCAGGTAACTTACCCCTCTGTTTGATTAATTCATATCCCTCCGCCTCCCCCAACTCCACCCTCGCAGCTACCCCTTGGTACTGTTTGTTATGGGAGGGGAGTGGGGGGGTCTACTGCCTCGTCCAACAGGCCAGGTGATGGACCCTCAAACTAAGAGGGTTTGAGGCACTTATTCATTCTCTACATCGCATAATCATCAATACAATCTTAATTATTCACATTTCTGTGTTGTGCAGGTTTGTCCTGATCTACTGAATTCTGGGTTGGTAGTTCATTGGGTGTGTTTTTCCATTCTTAAAATACAAGGAATGGCTTGGAGAAGCGAGTGCATCATACTGTCCATATATCTGGAGAGCCGCTTATCCACTTGTGATGAAACTTGATATTCACATGACTTACATCACTGATGGCTGGGTTCACAGATCCCGATTAGCACTGATCTTGGCCTACCTAACATTATCTAAGACACGTGTTAATTTGGGTGTGTAAAACCAGCTGGAAGTGTGTCAGATTCAGGGGGGCTGTCTGTCCCTATATTTGTCAATCTGTATGTCGTGTGGAGTAGTGGTTACGGCTCTGGACTCTTGACTGGAGGGTCGTGGGTTCAATCCCAGGTGGGGGACACTGCTGCTGTACCCTTGAGCAAGGTACTTTACCTAGATTGCTCTAGTAAAAACCCAACTGTATAAATGGGTAATTGTAAGTAAAAATAATGTGATATCTTGTAACAATTGTAAGTAAGCCCTGGATAAGGCGTCTGCTAGAAATATAAATAGTAATAATGAACTGTAAATACACTTTCCCATGATGCTAACACCTCATATGCTCACCTAATGACATATTTTTTATATAAACTATCCATTTCTTATTCTTAACTATTCTGTACATACTGATGCTGTATGTAAGGGTCGTCGACTTCCTTGCCATACTGATTTTAAATGCACAGCCTTGGCAATGTTATATATATATATATAATGTAATTTCTGTCACCACTGAAAGCATTCAAACAGGACTTTTCAATGACAACAAACAATGCTTATTTAGTGTATTACTTTATGTTGCAACATAAATCGTGTTTGTCCGCCCTTCTGTCACACTCTACATGGTGAACACGATAACTACTTTGACTTGACACCAATCTTCACCAAACTTTAACCATACACTCCTAGCCTTCCGTAGACGGATTTCATTTGGCTATAATCTGATAAACTCTCTTGATTGTTTTTAAGTGTGTGATCATTATGTGATTATGAGGGCCCTCTGCATGTGAGTGTGCTGGTTTACTAATTTGAATGGCGCGTAAGCCACTGTTAAGGTCAATTAAGGTAAATTAATGTCAACACCACGATACTCAACAGACGAAATGAAAAAGTAAATGTCGATTGCATCCTAACACACAAAGAGTTAACATCAGTTTCACAATCCCACAGCACTGGCTCAAGACATTATCCCGACTTGTTTTGCTCTGCTCACAGTTCTAGTAATGTCAAGTGACTGACGAAGACAGACAACTAAACATATATCACTGTTTAAAACAAACATCCAGCAGAGGCATTTGCTTGTTGTCGAACGAGTCTGGGGTATGCCATGAACATTCCGGTAAAGAGATATTTTTTGGTTTTGTTTTAAGATGAATAGGACAGGGGGTACAGCTGGATTGGTGACTGCATTGTACGTGAGTCGCTGCTGATACATGTCAGATTCTTTGTGATACGCCCGACAGCCCATTGAATTGAAGGGAGAGGCAAGGGCTGGAGGCGGACTGCAAACTTCACGGATCAAAGACGAATTTCTTACCATTCAACTAAATAACATGCTCTGTAGTTGAGAGGTTAATACAGATCTTATACTGATATCAGTATTATTAATCCATCAATCGCTAGCAGGACAGCCATTAAATCATCTTATATTGTGTCATCTCATGCACATTAGACTACCAACTACCAAAAATTCTAAATTTAAAATTAAAACATGATTTATAACCATTCTGGATAATTTGTAGAGTTGACCCTGTCTCTTATGGAGTAAAGAGTGCTTTGCGGTCCTCTTGCCCACCCAAAGTGAAATCACTCTTATATAAGAGACAGGACCAACACAGGCGCATGCACCTGGCTTAGCCGAAAATTATATATGTTATGCAAGATAATGTAAGATGTGTGTTAAAAACATGCAGCTTATTATTAGTTAGGTAACGGGTTAAATGCTGATCTGTACAGCATCTCACTCCATCTCTCGCGGTGATGTTTAATGCAACTCTTGAGTCTCACAGCCCTCTCTGTTGCTGGCACAAAATCCAGCCTTTAGGAATTATCTGGGATCTGTGAGTGTAAATTCTCAAGTACTGCAGTCTTTGGAAGTCTTCCGCAGTGCTGTAAATTATTTCAATAAATGTTATTTCTGTGTTTTTTCCAGCTTTGTTTGGGGGGGGGCTACTTGAGCTTCAGCACCATTGCAGCCCCCTTCCTGGTCTCCTCTGCTTCCCTTGATGTTCAAAGAGAGGCAGAGAGAGATCCTTTCCAGGTATAACTCTGCTCAACCCTTACAAACGTTTACCTCAGTAAATCTGCACAGCGTTTACCTCAGTAAATCTGCACAGCATTTACCTCAGTAAATCTGCACAGCGTTTTTGCAATTGTTCCATAGTTACTGTAGTTACAGTTTACCTTTATATTTTATGCATTACCATATCTCCCTGGGCTTTCACTATGTTTTTTTTACACTTTGCTATGCTTTCACAATGCTTTATTACACAATATTATACTATTATGCCATGAACATAAATAGATATTTTTTGGTTTTGTTTTAAGGTGAATAGGACAGGGACAGCTGGATTGGTGACAGTATTGTATGTGAGTCGCTGTGGAAATATTTCAGATTCTTTGTGACAAACCCGGCAGGTAAAGGGTGACATCACTGAACAAAGAGTCTGGGGATTTAAATGTCATTTCCCTGAGGAATAAAGGAATGTACATCTGAAGCTACCTGCTCTTCATGAAAACAACTGTCACCTGTTCCTCAGAGGACAATAGACCAGCCCAACAGTGTGATAACACGATGAGTGTGATAATCTTTACTTGCACAATAATTTTGCAGTCTTCCCCATGCTTTCCCCATGGTTATACTTTGCATTCACCATGGTTTGCTTTACCATACCTGTCTGTGCTTTACAGTGCTTACCTATGCTTTACCCTGCTTTCACCATGCTTTAATACACTTTGCTATGCATTTATTATGGGAAACTCTAATATGCATTAACTGCTACCAGCTCATGCTGCACTATACTTGTTGTGGTCAGTATTACCAATACACAACTTTAAATATACTGTATCTTGTCAAGCTGTTCAGTTGGCACTAATTAGTTATGATTGGTTTAGGGATGCCAACTGAACTACAGGGATCATTCTTAATTGTACTTTATCATCCAAAACTATTAAACACTAAATAGTACTGAATTTAGAAACACTGAAAGAAACTTAATAAATTCAATGGCAAACGTTTCGACTAGAAGTCTTTGTGAAGATATTTCTGGGAGTGGCCGCTCTTGGATCCTGAATGACTGACACCACAGAACGATTTCAAAGGTTCAGCTCTTTCCATTCATGCTTATGTGGTGTACATTTTCATGCTGTCCCCGACACCATACACAACATGTCGGGTGAATTCATAATTTGTGCAACATTGTTGTTTTGCATTGTCTTCAATTCTACTTAAATGTTGACATTGTTGAACAGCCCTGTGGTAGCCATGCAGTGTGTCACAGAGTGTCTCCATGTGCCCTCCAGTATTTACAATGCTACGACGATGTTGTGTGAATTATGAATCACCCTGTATTTTAGGTACATTTTCAAAAATTATTTTTATGTGACCATTCGCTTATTCCCATTGATACCACTGGAATGTAATATCTGTCAGTGGGGACAATAATATCACTTTGGTTATGGTCACACTCACATTTATCAGTCATGCTATTGTTTTCCACTTTGGGCAATAAAAGTGTGTGACAGGATGGCGCAAGGGATGAGGCCCAGAGACAGACTGCAGTTCAAACAAAATACTTTTATTAAATAAAAGACTCCAAATAAACAGACACGAGGGCCAAACAAAAGGTTTTTTAAAAACAAACAATAAACACAAAGTAAAACTTACAAAAATAAGGCTTCCAGGCTGAGCTTTGCCTTCACTGGACTGCAAAATTTAAAAAAAAAAAAAAAACAGCACACAAAGAAAAACACACTTGCTTCCTCAGCTACCTCTTTCTAATGAGGAGCTGAGGCCTCCTTTTATGTCAGGTGGCTGGGTGCTGATTGATTGTTAATGATTACCACCTGACACAATAAACCTGGGCAGAGAGGTGAATTTAACCCCATCCGCAGGCCGCAATCGGCCAAACTCTCCCCCACCCCTTTGAACCCAAGCCCTCCCCAAGAGTCCCCTTATGCCCCTCGGGTGGGACATTTCAGCGGCCTGTCTCCCTCTGGTGGCGGAGGCGAGAACGCGCCTGTCTCCTCTGGTGGCGGAGGCGGAACGGCGGCCCGTCTCCCTCTGGTGGCGGAGGCGGGAACGGCGGCCCGTCTCCCTCTGGTGGCGGAGGCGGGAACGGCGGACCCTCGGGAACAGCAGGCGGAGATGGCGGACCCTTGGGAACAGCAGGCGGATACGGCTGACCCTCAGGAACAGCACACGGACCCTCGGGAACAGCAGGTGGATACGGCGGACACTCGGGAACAGCAAGCGGAGACGGCGGCCACTCTGGCAACGCCACTTCCAGCTCCTCCGGTGGCAACGGCTCCAGCCACCGGCATTGGCGGTGGTGGCTGTGGCCATTCTAGCGGCCTCTGAGGTCAGGTTGGCACCTCCTGCCGTCGCAGTCGGGTGTGCCTCCACTGAGCTTCTCTCAGCAGCATGTGCAAGGGCTGCTGAGGGGCGTCAGTCTTCTCCCTTTCTGGTTCTCTGGTCCGTGGTTCCTCCCCTTCCGGCTCTCGGGTCCGTGGCTCATCCCCTTCCGGCTCTCGGGTCCGTGGCTCCTCCCCTGGCTCTCGGGTCCATGGCTCCACCCTCCGCTCTCGGGTCCATGGCTCCACCCTCCGGCTCTCGGGTCCATGGCTCCACCTCTCCGCTCTCGGACGGCAGCTCCACCCCTCCGGCTCGGACGGCAGCTCCCTCCGCTCGGGACGGCAGCTCCAGCCCTCCGCTCTGGACGGCAGCTCCCCTCCGCTCGGGACGGCAGCTCCCCTCCGGCTCTCGGACGGCAGCTCCCCCCTCCGGCTCGGGACGCAGCCCCCTCCGGCTCAGGACGGCAGCTCCAGCCCTCTGGCTCTCGAACAACTGGGGCCTGTACCATGTCTTTGACCAGATTTTTGGATGGACGTCGGGTGGTGTTGCTTTTCCCATTCATCCCACCTCCCCCCATCTCGGCACCACAGGGCGTTGATGGCTAGGGGGAGGTCATTGAAGAGGTCCCCCTCTGGGTGTACCAACCAGTCCCAAATCTCCAGGGATGGTGGTGAACACGGCGGCAGTGGAGGTAGAGGGGTGGACACTGGTACCTGGGGTGACAGTTGCTCCTCTTCCTGGGCCTGGGTATAGGAGCATCCTGCCCAGTTGTGGCCGTATTCCTCGCAGCGCCCACACCAATCCGCTAGTGGCACCTCTGGGCAGGATCTCCAGCGGTGGTCCTCCTTCCCACACCAGGAACACCAGGGGAAAAGGCTGGCTGGGTCCTCCAGCTGGGGTGGCAGCAGCTTTTGTTGCTGCTGCCGCTGCCTGCTTCTTCTGCCCATTTTTTTTTCACAAAAAAAAAAAAACAGCAGTACTGCTCTGAGCCTCCCGGAGGCGCTATATCCCACTGCTAACACCACATGCCGGATGGCACAAGGCATGAGGCCCAGAAACAGACTGCAGTTCAAACAAAATACTTTTACTAAATAAAAGCCTCAAAATAAACAGGCACGAGGGCCAAACAAAAGGTTTTTTTTTAAAACACAAACAATAAACACAAAGTAAAACTTACAAAAATAAGGCTTCCAGGCTGAAGGCATTCACTGGACTTCATAATTTTAAAAAAAAATAGCACACAAAGAAAAACCACCCTTGCTTCCTCAGCTACATCTCTCTAATGAGGAGCTGAGGCCTCCTTTTATGTCAGGTGGCTGGGTGCTGATTGATTGTTAATGATTCCCACCTGACACAATAAACCTGGGAAGGGAGGAGAATTTAACCCCATCCCTGCCAATATTTACAAGGGCACAGCCCTGCTCTGCCACAAAGCGTAAGAAGGTTTAATAAGTCAGTTGTTGTCCAGTATTGAAATGTTCTGAATAGAAATAACTTTATAACTATACAACATACATTTTATAGCTTTTTAATATTTTTAAATATCTGAGCTCTAACCACTAGACCACACTGCCTCCCTCCCTCCCAGTCCCTCAGCACTAATCACTAGACCACACTCCCTCCCTCCCAGTCCCTCAGCTCTAACCACTAGACCCCACTGCCTCCCTCCCAGTCTCTCAGCTCTAAACACTAAACCCCACTGCCTCCCTCCCAGTCTCTCAGCTCTAAACACTAAACCCCACTGCATCCCTCCCAGTCCCTCAGCTCTAACCACTAGACCACACTGCTTCCCTCCCTCCCAGTCTCTCAGCTCTAACCACTAGACCACACAACCTCCCTCCCAGTCCCTCAGCTCTAACCACTAGACCCCACTGCCTCTCTCCCAGCCCCTCAGCTCTGACCCCTAGACTCAGACAGGCTCTTACCAGCAGTTTGTCTCTGAGGAATCTCATGTTGGGAACTCGGTAGTTTGCCTGAGGCAGCATGGCTTTCAAATCCTTCACTGTGATGCTGCAAAGACACAGGGACGCATCAGGATAAAACAGGAGTAGTGTCCAATGCTAGAAACATAATATCTGAAATTCCAGACTTAAATATTTAGACTGATATTGATGTGATACAGCCATCTGAAATTTAGAACAATAAGAACAATAAGAAAATGTACGACTGAGAAGAAGCCATTCAGCCCATCACTGCTCGTCCGATTCCAGTAGCTGATGGATTTACAGGTCTTCAAAGATCTCAGTGATTCAGCATCAACAACATGACTAGGTAACCTATTGCATACCCTCACCACAACAAGTGTCTCCTTCTCTCTGTCCTAACTCTACCTCAACTTAATATATATATATATATATATAGTCATATGAGAATAATTTAACAATATAGCTCATTTTAATGTGATGTCATTTGCATCAGATACAAACCACTAGGACGATTTAGACAAATATAGTTCCTAATAGCCCGGAATCAGCCATTCCATTAATACCACAGGTATTGTTTGTATAGATAGATAGATAGATAGATAGATAGATAGATAGATAGATAGATAGATAGATAGATACATACATACATAGATAGATGTAATTTGGTTTATTTGGTAGAAAGCTGTTATGATAAACTGTAACCAAGCAACCGCCGAGGGTTCTCATTGATGGGGGGTTGTGGAAGAGAGTGCTTCTTGTGTGTTTAATAGCAGTGAATGAAACACAAACTGATTCATTTTTAAGGGCTAGACCATTTGAATTTAAAGATGCCAAGCAAGTATGTATTGCAATTTTTCTTTTTAGTGTAAACAGAAAAGCAATGACGTTAAAATAATTCTCATGGTGTGCTGATCAGTGTTTACAACGTGGTTCTTGTTCATTAGATATTATTTTTAGCTAATAAGTTATTGAGCAACACAAGTGGGATAAATTTAAAAAAAAAAAAAACTTTACAGCAGGATTGATCTCACTCTGGAGAGAAACCTCCGTTCAGAGATTAGTCCTGTGACCTTCCTGATCTTTAATTGATAACAAAACCATCTTTGTTTTGCTCCCCTCTCCGTGATTGGATTCTATTTCCTACTCCTGTACAGGAAGCTACTCTCCGACTCCCCTGCATCTTTTCCTGTCCTAGCCGCTCCACTTCCTGCCCCGGCTCTTATCGCTTCCTGTCAGACTTCCTGTTTGTATCGGGTGCTAGGATTGAGCCTCTGCCTCTTCCTGAGAAAACAAAGCTGTGCCAATGGCAAGGAGACCAGCTGGAGAGCAAGTCACAGAGCCATTGGAGAGCCCTACAATCTCTCTCTCTCTCTCTCTCTATCTCTCTCTCTCTCTCATCCCACCTCTTTCTAGCTAGTCCCTCAGCTCTGACCTTTAGACCACACTGACTCCCTCTGAGTGCCTCAGCTCTAACCTCTAGACCACACTGACTCCCTCAGTGGAGTTTGATGGTTTCCTTGACAACGCACCTGCCTTCTCGGTTCCTGTCCATGGAGTCAAACTGTTTCCGGAGCCACCTGGAACGTGAAGAGCAACTGTTAGTCTCAACCTTTTCCATGCTGTGCATCACGGTTCTCTCACATTGATTCAACATATTGAACCCTAAGCCAAGATTATTCCACACTACATGTACAGATGACTCCTTAGTATCCCCATTTCCCGGATTATAATGTGTGGTAAAGAATGTCCTTAACAAGTTTCACCACAAGTGTATTACTGGTCCTTTAAAAATATGTGAAATGTAAGATTGACAGATGTATAGCTAGACAGACAGATAGACGGGTGCTTCCGAATTCCATTCATTCCTTTCGTGATAAAAAGATAAGGAGTTTTCTGTAACACCCAACTGTGTCTTTTGCCTGTGACTGGTATAATTCACACATTTCCAGGAGGGTAGAAACACTTTGCAGAGCTACCTACAGGATCAGCATGTACTCTGCTCCGCCAATCCAACCCATACGAGCAACTACCAGTAAAACAAACAAACCGCACCAGTTCATCCAATAAGCAGCTTTGGGTGTCATTTTCATTCGTGTTTTTGGCATTTCCATTGCTACTGCGTCATGTTTGGAATCATGCAAAGCGGTTCTGAGTTCTGTTTCTCCTCCAATATTGAGTTCCTAGAACACTGTCTTCAGTTCTGGTCACCACGGCACCAAAAGGATAATGCGGCCGGCCCTGGGAAGAGTCCAGCAAACAGCAACCAGACTAATCCCTGGGACTTAAAGGAATGAGCAATGACATTTTTATGTATATCTTGTGGTACTCCAACTCCTCTGTGGTAACGTCTTACTAAATTCTAGTCATTTGTTGTTTTTAAGTACAGTACTTGTGTACGGAAAACATGCGTGGTGCAACTGACCCCAGGAAACACAAGCCGGGAAAGCTTTGCAGGAGAAGATTGCGTTATCTTTAGTATTTTAATGATCTAAACAGGGTCTGCTGTTGGGGCCCTGAGGTGAGAATGCGACATCGAGTGTTTGTGTGTGTGGGGGGCAGGTTTTACTTTCAATGTGTGGACAAAATTTGAGAAAATGTGCCCACAAAGATAGTAACTCCTGAAAAAACAACGCTGGGGGGTGGTCCCCACTTTGTAAAACACGTTTTTTTTTTTCTTTTATAAATTTAGTCGTTGCCAATTATTTTTTTATTACTTTCTCAAAATTTGGAAATGGCCAATTATGATTTGAAGCTCAGCTCACCGCTACCACCCCTGCTCTGACGCGGGGGGAAGGGGTGAAGACGAACACACGCTGTCTTCTGAAGCGTGTGACGTTAGCCGACCGCTTTTTTTCACACTGCGGACTCACCATGCAGCTACCCAAGAGCTACAGCGTCGGAGGACAACGCAGCTCTCGGGTAGCTTACAGGCAAGCCCGCAGGCACCCGGCCAGACTACAGGGGTCGCTGGTGCGCGGTGAGTCGAGGACACCCTGGTCGACCTAACCCTCCCTACCCCCGGGCGACGCTCGGCCAACTGTGCGCCGCCCTCTGGGAGCTACCGTCCACGGTCGGCTGTGGAATAGCCTGGACTCGAACTCGTGACGTCCATAGAGCACATCCTGCACTCCACGTGGAGCGCCTTTACTGGATGCGCCACTCGGGAGCCCCGTAAAACACGTTTTTAAGAACTAAAAAATGCCTTCAAAAAAATAATAAAAGTGCCAAAATATTTAGTTTGTTTTCGACTTTCCCTTGTGTGGAGTTTTGTCTCACTAGAAAAAATGGAAATAGTAAATAAAAATATAGTGAGACTCAATGAGAAGTCCCCACAAATATAGGAATGTGTGTGTGTGTGTGTGTGTGTGTGTGTGTGTCTGTGTTTGGGGAAGTGCAGTAAAGCAATGGTCTCCCCTGTACATTCTTTTTCGGTTTCGAAATCCTGTCTCCAGTAGTGTCATTTTCTTCACAAACACTAGGAGTTTAGGGTCCTAAAAATGGAGACCCTAGAGCACTGATTGTGTCTGTCTGTCTGTCTGTCTGTCACACTCTACATGGCAAACACAACGACTGCCTTGATGTTACACCAATTTTCACTGAATTGTAATGATAAACTCCAAGCCTCCTAAAGACAGGTTTCAGATTGCAACTGTCTATAGTCCAATACATTTCAATCATTTCACCAAATTGTTTTTACCCTTTCGGGTACTGTTACGCGATTAGGAGGGCATTCTGCATGTGCATGCACTGTTCTTTTTTTAATGCAGAAGCTCCTACCTGTCGATCTGATAAGGTGCAGAAGCCTTCTGTGAGTCCATCACCAGCCAGGTCAAGCCAGTTATCCACAGGGTCACCTCCTCCTCACTAAAGGCTGGTGGAACAAGACAGATGTATACTGAGAGGGAGCAGCTCTCAGACAAAATAATTGTACCTGAGCTCTAACCATTAGACCACACTCTCTGCCTCACAGTCCCTCAGAGCTAACCATTAGGCCACACACCCTCCCTCCCATTCCCCCAGCTCTAACCATTAGACCACACTCCCTGCCTCCCTGTCCCTCAGCTCTAACCATTAGATCACACTCCCTCCCTCCCAGTCCCTCAGCTCTAACCACTAGACCACACTGCCTCTCACCCAGTCTCTCAGCTCTATACACTTTTTCTTAACAATTCTTCTCAGTTATTATATACACCCAGTGCAAGATGGAAGCAATTCCATTAGCTCAGAGTCCCAAGCACTGAACTGCCTAATGCATTGAGCTGACTCCCAAACTGAGATCAGATCACAAAACTCTCAAGATTTAGATCACTGCCTGTACAAACAAACACTCCCAACCCCCCACACACTGTGAAATGAAAGCTAAAACTCACTGGCCTGGCTGCAATGCTCACAACACAACAAGCTTGTAAAGCACAAGTATTATCCTGAGTGCTTTCACAGCTGCAGTCTATCCAACTAGAAACTGAACTAAGGATGCACCCTCTTCAAAGGCATTAAGCATGGTAAAAAAAGTCAAATGGCATTCTAAGGGGGAAAGAGGGAGAGGGGGGAGACAGGAGCAGGGAGAAGGAGGGAGAGGAGAGAGAGGTGTGAGAATGGGAAGGAGGGTGGAGAGAGAGAGAGGGGAAGGGAGAAGGTAGGGACTGAGGGAAAAGGACAGCTCACTGAATTGAAAGGAGAGGCAGGGGCTGGATGCAAACCGCTAACCATATTGTTCAAAGACGAATGTCTTACTATTCAACTAAAGAGCAAGCTCTGTAGTCGAGCGGCAAGTAAGGGTCTTTGGCTGATGTCAGTACTATTAATTCAGTCATCAGCCGCTAAGAGGAGATTCATTACAAGTTGACAGAGGGAGAGGGAAGAGAGGAGCAGGCAGAGAGAGGGAGAGAAGAGCAGAGAAAGAGGGAGAGAGGGGAGAGAGTGGAGATAAAAGGGAAAGAGGAGCAGGGAGAGAGGAGCGGGGAGAGAGAGGGGAAGGGAGAGTGTGGAAAGAGGTATGAGGGAAGCAGAGTGAAGGTAGGGTGGAAAGAGAGGAGGGTGGAAATGGAGGAAATGGTAGCAGGGAGAAAGAGGGAAGAATAGGGACAGGTTAGAGTGGGGAATAGAAAGTAGGGGTAGAGGGGGCAACAGAGAAGACAAAATATAGCATCTGAAATGGCGATCTTGTGCAAATAGTAGCTGTGAAAAGGGATCTTTAAACAAGGGATCTTGGCGTACCCAGGTCTCAATCCAACACGTCTAACAGCGAGACTCTGCAGTGGATCTGTGTCTGTCCCAGATCCCAGGTCAGGCTTGCTGCCCTGGCTGCTCATCTTTAGAAGGACTAAAAGCATTTCTTAATAATTCTGAAACGCAGCTCACCGGCCACGCTGAGAGTCTTGAGCCGGAACTCCATGCCGTACAGGATGATGAAGCACTGAGAGGAGTCCAGCTTCCTCACCTCCTCCGGGTACCGATCGAAATCACGAGAGGACTTCCCCAGTCGGATCTCCTTGATCTCCCGGATATCGACTGCACAGACGGGAGAGAGGAGGGGAGAGGAGAGGGACAGGGGAGAGGGAGAGTGGAGGAATGAGAGGAAAGGGGGGGACAAAGGAGAAGATAAGTCTCAGTTAAAATTTAAAAAATATAAATAGTAAACAGTAAGATTTTGTAATTTATCAAATTTGTGCAGTTTTATGATTTAGTCTAGTCATTATTTTATTTTATTTTTTGGAATTTAAAATTTGGAATCACCAATTATTTTTTTCTCATTTTTCTCCCCACAATTATTTTGTTTCAGCCTGGCTCACCACTGCCACCAAGACAAAGACGGACACACGCGTCCTCCGAAACGTGTGCCAACAGCCGTCTGCTTCTTTCCACTCTGCAGGCCCGCCATGCAGCTACCTCGTCGGAGAACAACGCAGCTCCGGGCAACTTACAGGCAGGCCCGCAAGCGCCTGGCCAGTCTACAGGGGTTGCTGGTGCGAGGTGAGCCGAGGGCACCCTGGCCAACCTAAGCCCTCCCCACCTGGCGGGCGCTCGGCCAATTGTGCGCCGCCCCCTAGGAACTCCCATCCAAGGTCAGCAGTGGAATAGCCTGGACTCAAACCGGCGACCTCCAGGCTATGCCACTCTCTGCCGCTCATGAGTCCAGTCATTATTGAGATCTACTATACTGTAATGTACTATAAAAAACTTACCCCCGGGTGTAGCTACACTAAGGAAGTGTTCCAAAAGCTACAAAGCCAGCAGTTTGTTTAAAAATAAATAAATAAATAAAAAATAAAAAAACAGAGCAAACTTGTGCACAGTGGTAAATGTGTTACATGCTGTACATCACTGATCTTAAAAATAATGTATAAAAAATAATGTAATTGTATGTAAAAAATAATGTGATATCTTGTAACAATTGTAAGTCGCCCTGGATAAGGGTGTCTGCTAAGAAATAAATAATAATAATGACAAAAGTTAAATAAAACTAGAAATACAAGTTTCTATTCTTGCTCACTTCTATAAGGTTGTGCATTCACTGTGTTCTACCTCTATGTCAGTCTGTGCTTGTAAAAGACCTGGGCTGAGAGTCTCCACAGAGCTGCTCTGACAATCAGTCCTTATCTCTTCGCTTGTGTCGTACTAAAAATGAATTGTGTTGGTACTCTTTCGTTGGCACAGCCTTGGGGTTATGCATTGTGTCATTGTCAAGCCTCTCCAGGGTTAAAACTGCCCTTCAGCATCATCTGTGCTTGAGATTAACTTGTTTTAGTTGTAATGAAACCGTTATTAAAACTTTTTTTTTTAAATCTTTCTTTTAATATATTCATATGTATATGTATATATATATATATATATATATATATATATATATATATATATATATATATATATATATATATATATATATATTTTTTTTTTTCTGCTCAAAGTGCCAGCTGCCATATATATATATATATATATATATATATATATATATATATATATATATATATATATATATACAGTACTGTGCAAAAGTTTTAGGCAGGTGTGAAAAAAATGCTGTAAAGTAAGAATGCTTTCAAAAATAGACATGTTAGTAGATTATATTTATCAATTAACTAAATGCAAAGTGAGTGAACAGAAGAAAAATCTAAATCAAATCCATATTTGGTGTGACCACCCTTTGCCTTCAAAACAGCATCAAGCATCAATTCTTCTAGGTACACTTGCACACAGTTTTTGAAGGAACTTCGGCAGGTAGGTTGGCCCAAACATCTTGGAGAACTAACCACAGTTCTTCTGTGGATTTAGGCAGCCTCAGTTGCTTCTCTCTCTTCATGTAATCCCAGACAGACTCGATGATGTTGAGATCAGGGCTCTGTGGGGGCCATACCATCACTTCCAGGACTCCTTGTTCTTCTTTACGCTGAAGATAGTTCTTAATGACTTTCGCTGTATGTTTGGGGTCGTTGACATGCTGCAGAATAAATTTGGGGCCAATCAGATGCCTCCCTGATGGTATTGCATGATGGATAAGTGTCTGCCTGTACTTCTCAGCATTGCGGAGACCATTAATTCTGACCAAATCCCCAGCTCCATTTGCAGAAATGCAGCCCCAAACTTGCAAGCAACCTCCACCATGCTTCACTGTTGCCTGCAGACACTCATTCGTGTACGCTCTCCAGCCCTTCGGCGAACAAACTGCCTTCTGCTACAGTCAAATATTTCAAATTTTGACTCATCAGTCCAGAGCACCTGCTGCCATTTTCTACACCCCAGTTCCTGTGTTTTCGTGCATAGTTGAGTCGCTTGGCCTTGTTTCCACGTCGGAGTTATGGCTTTTTGGTCGCAAGTCTTCCATGAAGGCCACTTCTGACCAGACTTCTCCGGACAGTAGATGGGTGTACCAGGGTCCCTCTGTTTTCTGCCAGTTCTGAGCTGATGGCACTGCTGGACATCTTCCGATTGCGAAGGGAAGTAAGCATGATGTGTCTTTCATCTGCTGCAGTAAGTTTCCTTGGCCGACCACTGCGTCTACGGTCCTCAACGTTGCCCGTTTCTTTGTGCTTCTTCAAAAGAGCTTGGACAGCACATCTGGAAACCCCTGTCTGCCTTGAAATTTCTGCCTGGGAGAGACCTTGCTGATGCAGTATAACTACCTTGTGTCTTGTTGCTGTGCTCAAGTCTTGCCATGGTGTATGACTTTTGACAGTAAACTGTCTTCAGCAACCTCACCTTGTTAGCTGAGTTTGGCTGTTCCTCACCCAGTTTTATTCCTCCTACACAGCTGTTTCTGTTTCAGTTAATGATTGTGTTTCAACCTACATATTGAATTGATGATCATTAGCACCTGTTTGGTATAATTGTTTAATCATACACCTGACTATATGCCTACAAAATCCCTGACTTTGTGCAAGTGTACCTAGAAGAATTGATGCTGTTTTGAAGGCAAAAGGGTGGTCACACCAAATATAGATTTGATTTAGATTTTTCTTCTGTTCACTCACTTTGCATTTAGTTAATTGATAAATATAATCTATTAACATGTCTATTTTTGAAAGCATTCTTACTTTAAATCAAATCCATATTTGGTGTGACCACCCTTTGCCTTCAAAACAGCATCAATTCTTCTAGGTACACTTGCACAAAGTCAGGGATTTTGTAGGCATATAGTCAGGTGTATGATTAAACAATTATACCAAACAGGTGCTAATGATCATCAAGTCAATATGTAGGTTGAAACACAATCATTAACTGAAACAGAAACAGCTGTGTAGGAGGAATAAAACTGGGTGAGGAACAGCCAAACTCAGCTAACAAGGTGAGGTTGCTGAAGACAGTTTACTGTCAAAAGTCATACACCATGGCAAGACTGAGCACAGCAACAAGACTCAAGGTAGTTATACTGCATCAGCAAGGTCTCTCCCAGGCAGAAATTTCAAGGCAGACAGGGGTTTCCAGATGTGCTGTCCAAGCTCTTTTGAAGAAGCACAAAGAAACGGGCAACGTTGAGGACCGTAGACGAGTGGTTAGCCAAGGAAACTTACTGCAGCAGATGAAAGACACATCATGCTTAATTCCTTCGCAATCGGAAGATGTCCAGCAGTGCCATCAGCTCAGAATTGGCAGAAAACAGTGGGACCCTGGTACACCCATCTACTGTCCGGAGAAGTCTGGTCAGAAGTGGCCTTCATGGAAGACTTGCGGCCAAAAAGCCATACCTCCGACGTGGAAACAAGGCCAAGCGACTCAACTATGCACGAAAACACAGGAACTGGGGTGCAGAAAAATGGCAGCAGGTGCTCTGGACTGATGAGTCAAAATTTGAAATATTTGGCTGTAGCAGAAGGCAGTTTGTTCGCCGATGGGCTGAGAGCTGCACACGAATGAGTGCCTGCAGGCAACAGTGAAGCATGGTGGAGGTTTCTTGCAAGTTTGGGGCTGCATTTCTGCAAATGGAGTTGGGGTTTGGTCAGAATTAATGGTCTCCTCAATGCTGAGAAGTACAGGCAGATACTTATCCATCATGCAATACCATCAGGGAGGCATCTGATTGGCCCCAAATTTATTCTGCAGCATGACAACGACCCCAAACATACAGCGAAAGTCATTAAGAACTATCTTCAGCGTAAAGAAGAACAACGAGTCCTGGAAGTGATGGTATGGCCCCACAGAGCCCTGATCTCAACATCATCGAGTCTGTCTGGGATTACATGAAGAGAGAGAAGCAACTGAGGCTGCCTAAATCCACAGAAGAACTGTGGTTAGTTCTCCAAGATGTTTGGGCCAACCTACCTGCCGAGTTCCTTCAAAAACTGTGTGCAAGTGTACCTAGAAGAATTGATGCTTGATGCTGTTTTGAAGGCAAAGGGTGGTCACACCAAATGTGGATTTGATTTAGATTTTTCTTCTGTTCACTCACTTTGCATTTAGTTAATTGATAAATATAATCTATTAACATGTCTATTTTTGAAAGCATTCTTACTTTACAGCATTTTTTCACACCTGCCTAAAACTTTTGCACAGTACTGTATATATATATGGTGCTGCACTACAGTTAAAGAAATCCTGGCTTGTCAGCCATGATTTCAGTTAGTGTGAAATTGTACTTTATTGGTTACAACCACTTTGAACTGTTTGTCGGGATTGTTCTCTGAGTGGTAAAGCCTGCTTAACTCACCAGGCAGAAGTGAATTTCCATGACTGAAATGCCACTGTATTAACTGTAATACCTGTGTAGTTTTAGTGCAAAGCTGCTAATCAAGTTTGTGTAGCGCCTGAAGAGTTTCTATTGAACACCAGCCAGTCCCTCCCTCTATAGAAACTGATAAGCATATGCATGGAGGTTGAATATCTGTGTAAAGAGACCATTAGGGAACGTTTCGATGTCATTCACTGTATGAGCGTACTGCACACAGTACATAATTGTCCAAGTTGTGCCTAACAATCCACAGTAATTTAATCGGTGGTATTGCTGCTCGTGTCAAGGAAGTAAATGCCAAAAGCACTGGAGATACGGCCAAGTCGCTTCATGTTTACCGTGCCGTGCTTGCTTGGTGATAACACTGATACACCACATACTAAACAAAGAGCTTGGGTGCTGCTTTAAACTGCTGCTCTGTGCAGTTAGGGACCAGTTCTGTCTACCAGGCGTGTGTGTTTGTGGGGTGCGTGTGTGTGCTGTGCTGGGGAAAACTGCTATTTTTTTTTTTTTTTGCAGTACCTGGTGTATTGTTTTTATGTTAAGAAGACTAGTCGTTGCAGATAACAAAGTTAATTCCATAAGTCTCAAAAACACATTTTTGAAGTAAACACACGTTCTAGCAAACACGTATTTTCAATTGAAAACATGCTGTCTGGACCTACACTAGGTTAAAGAAAGCTCCCAGTTTCTATGCTTTATTCTCAGCCTATCTGTACCCATTGAGACTGTAAGGGGCCTGACACACAAACAGGTCAGATCAGTCAGCAAAACACAGAACACGTTACAATAAAAAAAACACACACACCTAGTAAATGAGTAAAGAGAGAAAGCACCACCAGCAGTTAAGCAGTTCAGAGATATTATGAGGGACACACAGCACCTGTAGCATGACAATGACAAGAAGTCTCCAAAGTATCCCTAAATGAATCATTTAAAAGAATTGACAGCGAGGGATTCAAAGTCTAGTTTGCAGGAAACTGATTCCAGGCCCAAGGTAGTTAGTATGGGGATGATCTTGTACCAAACCGTTTGAACCTTGGTAACGTTAGAAAGATTTTTTAGAACATACGCTGTAACTGTAACTGATAACAGGCTTTATTAAAAGTGATCTCAACTAAGATAGAACAAGACACTTTGTAATGCTGAAAGGTTTTATAATGTATTCAGTTTAAGACTCAAACACCTAATCACTTGAAGCCTGGGTCGAATGGAGAACCCGGCCTCCAGAGGTGAAAGGTTTGAGAACCCTGGTGCAGTAGTAGACACTTCCCTCCTAGAGGAGCATTATTGAGCAGTTTCTGTTCTGTTACAAAAGAAACTCCCCCAAAACGAATTCCAGATGTGTATGTTTGTAAAGTAGCCCCTTGTGTGAAACTGAGTTGTAAGGAGGTAGAAAAATAAGAACTGGATTATATACTTTTTTTCTGCAGATGGTGTGATACAGATTAATATGAAATGCATTTTCATCATGACATTCTGCACAGCAGATACATTCTATTGCTCAGCGCACTGTGTATCACTTAAAACAAACTCTACTGATATTCAGAAAATACCAGATATTTTAAGATGGACGTAAACTTTGATATAAATTTGGTCTCAGATGAGGATGAATTTCAAAAAGACTTTAGTCTGGTCTGAAGAAAGCACTTCTCTACACCCAGCTCATCTGTCACAAGGGACGAGCTCCGTACCGCCTTGTAAAAAGAAATAGATTACCGTACAGAACCTTCAAATGAGGCCGTGAAGCTACTGTATATTCTTGCTCATATCTTACTTATAGAAAATACCAACTTTTGTGGCACAATCAAGACATATCTTGAAACGCCACAACCTGCTTGTGGAGGAAGGGAAGCAAACAAAAAATGTTTTGATACAATATTACACGTAATTTTTTTTTTTTTCCCTCAGAATTGCACTTTCGTGTTCTGTGAGTTTGAGAGGGACTATATCATATCAGATTGTAAACATGAAGTAAAATGGAAATGTGAAATACATCTCTATCAGGCCAGGGAAAAGTTTAGTTTTTACTGGGCACCGCCAGCAATGGAACTTCATTGAGAGAATCATTTTGGGGCAGGAGTTTCCATAACACTGAAAGCACAGTAGAAACTGAAATGCTGAGCTGGCTTCTGAGGAGTTAGCAGTCAGAGGTATGCCTCTCCCTGGCTTGCTTGCTAATAAGCCTCTCATGGTGGAAACTTTAAAGCTGACTCTTAACATGTCTCTCATCAGCCCCGAGCCTATCTCCCCTCTCCTATCTGTAAGCTATTAGTCATGGCAGCCAGAAGAGAGAGGAAAACCACAAGTGCACATGAAAGCAGCGCAGGTACAGTAATGAGAAACAGAGGCTGGCAGGGATTGAGGGGAGCAGACACACATGTGAGGGAACTGAGAGCACACAGACAGGAAGTCACCCGTGTGGGTGAAGTAGAGGCCCTGTATTTAAAGACTAGTTTTGTAAACATTCACTGAGGTTAAAGAGAGTTTGGGAAATACAAGAATAAACTCCCTCTTTGGAAGCTGCTGAGGAAAGGTTTTGTGGGTACAGGACCAATATAATGGAATAGCAGTCTTTAAAACCCACTAAGGTTTTACAACATCAAATAAAACCCCAAGCACTTCTCTATTCGTCCCTAAACTAAAAATCTTGACTGAAGTTTGGCTGATAATACATGGATAATAACATAAGAGTACCATTTTGGGGCTCCCGAGTGGCACATCCGGTAAAGGCACTCTGTGTGGAGTGCGGGATGCCTGGAGATCGGCGGTAGCGTCCAGGGTATTCCACTGCTGACGGTGGACGGGAGTTCCCAGGGGACAGCGCACAATTGGCCGAGTGCCACCCATGGGGGGAGGGTTTAGGTTGGCCAGGGTGTCCTCGGCTCACCGCGCACCAGCGACCCCTGTAGACTGGCTGGGCACCTGCGGGCCTGCCAGTAAGTTGCCCGGAGCTGCATTGTCCTCCGACGCTGTAGCTATGAGGTGGCTGCATGGCGGGCCTGCAGAGTGAAAAGAAGTGGACGGCTGCTGGCACACGTTTCGGAGGACATGTGTGTCTGTCTTTGTCTTTCCCGAGTCAGCGCAGGGGTAGCAGTGGTGGCAGTGGTGAGCCGAGTTGAAACTAAATAATTGGGCTTTCCAAATTGGGGTGAAAAATGATAAAAAAAAATAATTGGCGAATCCAAATTTTACATTCCAAAAAATAAAATGAAAAAAATAAAATAAAATAAAATAAAATAATGACTGAATTTTGGACATGAAAAATGGGAAATATGCTTTTACTAGAGGCCTACTGACCTTTGGTATAAAATTGTTTTGCAATACTTTAGTAGGCTTGCATGGGATTAACCTTGCTGGCCAGTGCTTCACCATGGAATTCTTCTCTGCTATGCTGTAATCGTGGGATACCACAGGGCATTTTTAGAAGAGTTGAAAGCGTGGCACTTCTTTTTTTTTTCTTGTTCACAGTGTTCATATTTACAGCTTCCAGATCCGGCTATAATGTGCTGGTTATGGTTTATAACAAAGTCACATGACTCAGGCGCTCAGCCAATGAGAACGCTGCCAATAGGGCGCCACCCACGGCTCTGCTAGAGCACATCAAGCTGTGAGCAATGCCTCAAAGCTTGTATTGAAGTGCAGGTGCCCCAGCACAGGATTACAGGAACACATGAGGCATTCAGCGTTCAGGGTTACTCTTGCCAAGTAACAATAATGAGTAGAGCCGCTACAGTGACTCTCTATACCAACCCAACTTAATGGGGAAGTCTCTCAACATATTCTGACTGTTTGAAAATGCATTTACAAAAGAGAGGAGGCCATTCAGTCCATCAATGCTTATCTGGTTCCTAGTAGCTGATTGATTTCTTAATCAAGTTTAAGGATGATTGTGAAGAAGTGTCTCCTACACTCTATCCTACGTCTATCTCCACCTACATGTCCAATTGTGTGTCCTCTGGTCCTGGTGTTTTAATGCACTTTGCTCTGTTTTCACTATGCTTTATTTCACTCTGCTGTGCTTTCACTGTGTTTTAATACACTTTGCTCTGCTCTGTCATCACAGACTCTGCTTAGGAATTCATTTCCAGACTCCGCCACGAATATGACCATGCAAGGCCTCTCATTACTGGTTTGGGAGGACAAGGAGAAACAGATTGGGTCAACTGGGAGACAGCCAGCCCAATAAGGACATCTCCAGCCCCCATCCAGCTCACAAGAACTCTGCTTGCTTTTCTCGTTCCTGGAGCGCTGTGAACAGAGCTTGTGTACCGATGTCGTCCTGTGCACAGAACACAGAACAGGATTCTTGAGTTTAAAAAAAAATACTTCTTTATGTTTTGTGATAGTTCACGACTAGAAACACTCGATCGTGCTAAATTTGGAAATGCTAAAATAATCTAATGACACATTCTAGTCAAAATATGGATCTCAATTTAAAGCTTCTTTTTTGTAATTTATAAGTTTCCCATGGTAAATTTACACTGTAACTTTGCAGTTTTCCCTCCATACTTTTCACAGGGTTAGATCACATATTTACCATAGTTTGCCACGGCTTGCCATGCTTTTTAAATTTGCTTTACCATACCTCTCTCGGCTTTGCAATGTTCAACTATGATTTACCATGCTTTCACTGTGCTTTATTGCACTTTGCTGGGCTTTTACTATGGAAAACTTTTATAAGGGTTAATGCGTCATATGCACGGCATCTCTTATTATAACAGAAATCTTTTCGCACAGTTTGAGCAGACAAAACCCAAACTGCATGGCGGCATCTCTCATTTCATCGGAGAAAGCCTACACATCACAGATGAACTTTTAGTATGAAGCTCTCCTCAAAGGCACAGCTCCACTAACGCCAGCCCTAAAGAGAAGGAGAGATGACAACACTGCCCAAAACAGCTGCACTCATGTCCAGTCCCCGGACGAAGGCAATGCTGTTTAGAAAGAGCAGCTTCAAGTCTCTTTACTCAGGCTACAGGGATCTACTGAGGAACATGCAGGGTCAGTTATACAGCCTGAAGAAAAATGTTTACAGCTCCATATCATGGTGGAAGCATTGCAAAGTGTAGTAAAGCATAGTGAAAGCATGGTATAGCAGAGGTGAGCATTGTAAAGCCCACAGAGGTATGGTAAAGCAAATAAAAAAGCATGGCAAACTGTGGTAAACTATGGTAGATGTATAGTATAGCCATGGGAAAAGCATGTGAAAACTGCAAGATTACAGTGCACATTTACCATGGGAAACTTCAAATGTTTTCAGTGTAAATTCACTGACAAAGGTTTCGACTACAAGTCTTTCTCAATCCAAAAAGATTCCCTTCTCAAGAGTCGTTTGTTAACTGAGCCATCGTGTTGTTTTACCAACGTACATCAATGAACAAGGCCACTGTATGAAACAACTCGGCCCTTGAAGACCCGTATTAATGAACATTATACACAGGGATCAGTATTAGGTCCTCTGCTATTCCTAATCTACATTAATGATTTAGATTCTGGTATAGTAAGCAAACTTGTTAAATTTGCAGACAACACAAAAATAGGAGGAGTGGCAAACACCACTGCAGCAGCAAAGATCATTCAAAATGATCTAGACAGCATTCCGGACTGGGCAGACACATGTTAAATGACACTTAATAGAGAAAAGTGTAAGGTACTGCACACAGGCAATAAAAATGTGCATTATAAATATCATACGGGAGATACTGAAATTGAAGAAGGGATCTTTGAAAAAGACCTAGGAGTTTATGTTGACTCAGAAATGTCTTCATCTAGACAATGTGGGGAAGCTATAAAAAAGGCCAACAAGATGCTCGGATATATTGTGAAAAGTGTTGAATTTAAATCAAGGGAAGTTATGTTAAAACTTTACTTTGCATTAGTAAGACCTCACCTAGCATATTGTGTTCAGTTCTGGTCACCTCATTACAAAAAGGATATTGCTGCTCTAGAAAGAGTGCAAAGAAGAGCGACCAGAATTATCCCGGGTTTAAAAGGCATGTCGTATGCAGACTGGCTAAAAGAATTGAATCTGTTCAGTCTTGAACAAAGAAGTCTACGCGGTGATCTGATTCAAGCATTCAAAATTCTAAAAGGTACAGACAATGTCAACCCAGGGGACTTTTTTGACCTGAAAAAAGAAACAAGGACCAGGGGTCACAAATGGAGATTAGATAAAGGGGCATTCACAACAGAAAATAGGAGTCACTTTTTTACACAGAGAATTGTGAGGGTATGGAACCAACTCCCCAGTAATGTTGTTGAAGCTGACACCCTGGGATCCTTCAAGAAGCTGCTTGATGAGATTCTGGGATCAATAAGCTCCTAACAACCAAACGAGCAAGATGGGCTGAATGGCCTCCTCTCGTTTGTAAACTTCCTAATGTTCTTATGTTCTTAACACAAAAGTTCTATACGGAGAAATGATACCAACTATTTGGCTTTAGAGGTGGCTCAGTTGACAAACAACTCTTGAGAAGCGAAACTTTTTGGATATATTTTTTTAATTCTGTTGCACCACATGCCCTTAATGAAGACATTAACTATTGGTCCTTTTTTGTAGAATATATGCATATATACCTCTGCTCATTATTCAAGTTGCAGAGTAAAAAGAAAAAAGTAAGTTAGTAAAAGAATATCTAGTGGTATAAAACGTTTTGAGTGTTGAAAATAATATAAAAAATGATGGTCTTTTGCCTTTAGTTTTTCGTTTCTCTACCTAATTAAGTACTATTATTTTCAGTTGTTTTTGATTGTTCTAATTATGAATAGAAGGTTTGTGACGTAAAGGTGATTAATCACCTGTGTATAAAAAAGGGGTGTTCCTCCGTCTCAAATGACGTCTACTCATGATTAAGACTCTTTGTCAAAACGCGTTGAAATTTTGTTTGTGCTTTTTTGTTTTCTAAAAAATATGTGAAGAGAAAAGCTAAAATAAAAAATACGAATAATGGAAATAATTTGTTAAAATAAATTATATTTGTGAAGAATTAGTTGTCTTTTTCACGCTAATCAATGTATATGGGACTGCTGGCAACCAAATACAAGCGGTCTTTATTTTCACAGACTGACTGCCATTAAATCAGTCGTACAATCTGGTGGCCTACTCTTGTCTCACAGTAGATGGGTTCAGTAAAAAAGAACAATATTATAGCATTAATCCCATTACAGCCAAGGTTTTACAGTGTTCTGTATTTCCACGTGGATTGTTATGTCAAGGGAGATGATCTCAGCTGGATGGACTAGTGATCTACACTGTGCTCTTCATTGATGGTTCTTTCCCTTATAAAAGTTTATCACAGTAAATCTGCACGGTATTTGTGCAGTTTTTCCATGGTTATACTATGCACAGTTGTTTACTATGGTTTGCCATGTCTTTTTGAATATGCTTTACCATACCTCTCTGGGCTTCACCATGCTTTCACCCTGCTTTATTACACTATACTATGCTTTTACTATGGGACACTTTCTATAAGGGTTTTTATTTTGATAATTCCATGAAATATTCTAAAAGTAATTCTATAAATGTTCCATGGCATGCTCAGTAATTCCCTATACAGGTCTCACATGTGTAGTTTTGAAAGAAACCTACATTTTAGCACACACGTGTTTTCATTTTGAAACATGATATCTGGTGCCACACTTGATTAAACAGCACTCTGCTCGTGGGCCTTGCCTGTAGATAATAATGACTGATATACTTTGTAGCCAGTAAGATGCTTTGAACACAAAGACAGTGCTGAAGTGAAATGATCTAGGAAGTGCAACTGTAGCAGACTTCCTGAGGGGACAAGGCAAGTCAACTGAGAACATTATTTTACCTTGTAGCACCAGCTGTCATGTTTTATAATTAAAATACTCATTTGCAATATATGTTTTTGTTGAAACTGCACAGTGAGACCTACAGTGAGATTTGGGAGAGTATTTTGTTACGGTAGCTACAACTCATTTAAGAGAATTAAACAAAGTTCCCATAAGCTGTCATAACAGCAGAGAGGTGTTTATTGTGAATTTACCATATATTTTACAAAATGTTAAAAGTGGGACGTTTAATAATCGTATCAAAGAACTTAAAGTAATGATTTTGTGTATGTCATTAAACATTATCATCAATAAGAGAATATTGTACTATTTAAAAGGGTCCTCAAGTGAGCCGAGTGCACTGCAGAATAACAGCTGACAAAAAAAAAGTGTGTCTTCTCGGCTGGCATTCAGCGTCGCTTCACACTAGTCCTCTTGCCCTGTCCATCTCAAGAACCATACTCAAAAATGTTTAAATGAAACCAGCTCAAAGCGTCCACACTCAAGTACCATTTCATGTTCAGACAGGCTTAATGCGTACAAACACTATTAAAAGAGTCTGGTTACAGTTCCTAGTGGCGCAATGGACTGTGGGACTGCAATAATAATTTAACACCATGCACCTGTTTACAACATTGCAAATACGAAGCCTGTGCCACGGAACACATAGCGCTTCTTAAAAACACAAGGTATCAGCGATGGAGAAGGCAGCAACGGTCTCGCCACAGGCAAGCTTTGCATAGGTCCAGTTCTCAAGTAGGGTATTAAACGCTGCTTAGTGTAGACGCTAACCGTATTTAGCACTTTTAAGGCAGTTTAAAGGTAACTAATACGGGTTAAAGGCATAGTGTGGACAGGACTAAAGTGACCACAAGAAGACACTCAGAACAAACATGGTCAACTGCACACATTAGCAAACACCACAGTAGAATTGCTTGAGCCACACAAACACCATCACTTGACCAGCAAACAGGCATTATATTTAACAGTGACTGAGGTTCGTTATTATTATTATTATTATTATTATTACAAAATAACTAATAGGGAAATAGTTTATTAAAGAATACTTTGTACTTTGTTGCATTTTAAACTGTTAAATAATAACCTTAGGACCTGGGGAGTGTGAAAAAAAGAAAGAAAAGTCCACTTATGGAATATATTTGGCTTTGTTCCATATGGAAGGCATGTTGACAGGAAAGAAAGCCAAGTACAACGATACAAATGATGTATATTAATATTATTGTTGTTCACAGTGATCATAACCTGTAAAAAAAAAAACATCTACTGGCATCAGTTTTTGGGGGGTTCTTAAGAACATAACAAATTCCACTGACAGTAAGATAACCCCCAAAAAGGCTGCTTCTGGAAGTTTAACGTCATCAGGGCTGAATACAGATAAATATTTATATTTTTGCTTCAGGTTACAGAAAGGGAAATGAGTTGTTATATTAAGAATTTGTTTTGTGCAGCTGCCAGAACATCTGCTTAAAACTATTTTGACGAGATACTTTTGACTTTGTTCCTCCCTATTATATGCCAAAATTTATGGAAGAGTATGTCAAGTTACTGTACAGTACAATAATACCAATGTACAGTATTATTATTATTATTATTATTATTATTATTATTATTATTATTATTACAGTACTTACTTTCTCCTTCTATTTTGTCGCGGTTGCGGCTCCATATGATCTGTCTGGTTTCTTGTTTAACCTGGAAAGTTCTTCTCTCGGGTCTCTGGGACTTTTTCTGGTAGAAAAGAGTCATGACTGTGCCCATATCCAAGCTCCGCAGCACCCGCGCGCTGGACTCGCCCCAGTCCAGCATCCGGAGCGTGCTGCTCGGGACAGTGCCGTTAGCGGTGTCCTCCAAACACCCATTCGAATTGGTGCCTACTCTGGCAAGGGACATCTTCAGAGCATGACAAAGTAGACCTCATAGGTCACGAATCACTAATACTGTACTGATAAATATATATATATATATATATATATATATATATATATATATATATATATATATATATATATATATATTAAAAACTGTTTTGGAAGGGGTCCTTATAATATTGAAATGCAATTTTAAAATGAAAGACTAATACAATACAAATAAAAACGGATAAATAATAATAATAAAAATAATACATCGCATTTTAAAGTATATTATGCTAAAAATTACAAATATATTAGAAAGGGGTTCTTATAATATTGAAATAGAAATGGATAAATAATTCGACTATACAACACATAACAAAATTACGATATAAATCATACTTAATGAAAAAAACTGAATTAAACCATTTGCGTAAATGCGTAAAAAAAACATAAAATGTTGCTGTGTTTTTGTTCCTTCTTAAAACATTAAAATCAATGTCACTATAATCCACAATGCGAAGTTACAAAGTTTCCACCGTGCAGGATGAAGATGAAATAAAAAAAAGCAGTGTGATGTGTTGCTTATCCAGCTTCCCTCGGTCATGAAATAGAAGAGAGGCAGGTTAGTGGGATTTCTAAGTGGCGATTCTTAATTTGTTTTCCTCTTGCTCAGAAACCACCATCATTTCACTGTATTTCCCTGAAATACAATCGCGAATTCGAAACGCAACCGTACAATCTACATGTAACCAGAAAGGGAAGATGAAACGGGAGAGTGGAGAAGCTTTAGCGTCTTTAATTAAAGCGGCATCAGGTAGAGAGTTGGCAGGGTATAACCAAACCATGCCCTTTATCCATCGACTACTCCGGTTCCCCCTTCCTTTCCGCCCCCGATTCCTCTCGCACTGTCGATCTGGAGGGCTCGGTCTAGGATCCCAGCGTAGGCATGTTGGTATCGGTTCTACACTCGCTCAGTTTCAGTCCCAGTCAAACCGACGGCGTCTGAGAGAGGAAACGGACACACACAGGGGCCGGAAAGAGATCAGAAAGGATTTTGTAAATATATATATATATATATATATATATATATATATATATATATATATATATATATATATATATATATATATATATATATATATATATATATATATATATTACAGCATCTTGGAAATACAGAACGAGGCGAGACAGGGTGGTTATCAAATTACTGAGAAACAGCGAAATCATCAGGTCGAAAATGGAATTTTCTCAGCAGACAACTGAATTTCTCTTTAAAACACAAAAATAGGCAGTACTGTAGCACGTGTAGGTTAAACACTTGTGTGTAGGCGTGTTGTCTTTGACATGACTGATTAAATTGTTTTGCATCTCGGCTGTCTTTCTGCAACATATAAAAGCTGCATTTCCCCGTTGCAAGTCGGTTTCAGTCACAACGGGCAAGACAGCAGAGCAGACAGGTGCTTGGATGAACAGTAATTACATCCATGACTTTACACATTAATGTTTAACTAGGAGCAGCGTCTAAAATGATGACTGTACCATTCTGCAGCAAAGATTATATAAAACGCAGTGGTGCTGCTGTGCTCAGTACTGGTCACCACAGTACCAAAGGGACACCGTGGCCCTGAGGGATACTCCAACAAAGTGAAATCAGACTAATCCCAGCAGGGCTTAAAGGAATGAGCCATGAAGGTAGGCTGAAGGAACCAAATCTATTTAGAACAAATAATTATTGGGGGACTACAAACCAAGACCAGAGGACACAGAGTTGGAAATTAAACTGAGATAGGACAGACAGAGGGTAGGAGACTGATTTCTTTAAAAAAAAAAAAAATGATGTGATTGGGGTTGCCAACTGTCCGGTTTTGGACTGGAAATCCAGTTTTAAGGTTAAAAGTCCGGTTCTTGCGAATCTTGCGTACTCACTGTTAATTGCCATGTGGGTATTTCCATTCTGGCTGAGCCAGTCCTTTCAACGCTCCACTCTGCAGACATGTTTGTTTGTTTTTTGCTATAGGTCAGTTAAGTTCGAGAACTACACTGAAACGTATTCTGCGTTATTTTGCCATTTACTGCTTAGCGGAATACGGTTACTGCGCATCTATATTAAAAACAAATAAATAAATAAGTAAATAAATAAATAAATCACACACAGCTTCCTTTATTGAGCACAAGTGTAGTGTTATTTTCAGTTAAGCGGGAAAAAAGTGGCACGCAGCGCACATGCTGAAACAACTTCTGAACAACTTCCGCTTAGAAAGCACGAAAGTGCCCATTGAAATATGGTATGTTAGGCTGTTTTCGGTCTTTTTTCATCTTTTTAAATTGAATTTATCATATTTTATCACCATTAAGAAAATTCTATGTGAACATCCATCATCTGCAATTCATCGGGTCTTGTACATTTTTTTACTTCTGCAACGCTGCAGTTGACTTTTCATTTTGTCTTGTTCCTCATGAATTGTTTTTTTTTTCTTGTTAGAGAAACTGCTTGTCTGTTTCCAGTTTATGTTTGCAAAAAAAAAGTATAATTAATGGTAAATGTATCTCTGTTTGACAATAGGAAAACACCTCACATCACACTGTGACAGTGTACCACTTTCTAACATTACACAAGTCAAGTTTTGGTACTTGTACCACATTGTGACGATGTACCACTTTCTAACACTGCACCGGACCTGCTCAGCAACACAACCTAATATAGAACAGTGCAACAAGCGAAAATAATAGATTACACAATTACAAAGTATGTATAGTATTCTTTTATACGTATATATAGATAGATAGATAGATAGATAGATAGATAGATAGATAGATAGATAGATAGATAAACTGATAGAAAGAGGGACATTGGAATAGCTAGAAAGGAGACAGAGCACAAAGGAGAGCTTTTGTAAAATTGCAGCCACATGTGAGTGGAGAATAGCTGTTGATATAGGAGCCAGCGAGTTCAAAGCATGCCGTGTCAGTTCTCGCACAGCAGAGGTCAGTGCGCACAGGTCCTGTGGAGATGACATCATCCCTCAGCTATGCTCTGATTACCTCCAGATGCCCGCGACGGCTGGACAACCGCTGGACAAGCCGAGTCTAGTTTCACAGCTCACAGGGTGTCGCCAAGCACATTGTGTACAGTGTGTGTCTGTTAGTGTGACTGTCAGTTTGTGTGTATCTGCATGTTTCTGTCAGTGCATGCATCTTTGTGTTTACAATGAAGAGTATATCTGTCTGTGGAGCTACACAGCTCTATAATCTGCAGTTTTGAAAGAAACACATTATAGCAAGGAAGTATTTTCATTTTAAAGCACGACAGCTGCCTTGCCTTTCACGAAAACTGTTACACATGCACTTCTTTGGTCATTTCACCACAGCAATGTTTTCAAGGTCAAAATATCTCATTGGCAGCAAAGCATTAGGGGAAGCAGGTGACTGGTTAATAAAAAGAAAGGCCCTGGCGGGGTGGAGATAATTTCACTGTCCAGGTGACCATAAAAGTGCAAGACTATCTGAGAGCAAGGCCTGCAAACAGAGATGTCTTTAACCCAGTGTAAAAAATACATGCTTGCTATAACAAAGGTTTCTTTCAAAACTGCTAATTTTGAGAGCTATATGGTGAACGGATGTGTTTGGTGTCAAATATTTCTGGTAGTTTCTTGTTAGCTACAATCAATTTAAGTCAATTTAATAATCATTCTAGAAATGTGAAGCTTGTCTTTTATATAACCCTCAAATTCAGCCCTAACTTTGGGTCACCTTCAATACAGGCTGTGCTATTGAGGGTGCCCACGCACTGCCACGTGGAGTTATAGCATGAGTCATGCAATCTGGAGTGCACAAATCTTTAGTAAAATTCCTCCTGTGATTTTGGTTCAGTGCCCAGCATCGATACTCCTTTGTCCAGATTGCAATCGGACTCCCTTCCCTCTGCAGCTCAGCAGGCCAAGCGCCAGATCTCCTTCGATTAGAAACACATGTTCAGAAGAGCCGTTACTCATCTCTGGATGCACAAGGAGAAATTACTGAGAACTTTAATATAGCATGGAAATCGTTCACTTTACCCAGCCTAAACCCCCTTCTTTCTCTGTAGATGTCTCTCCTCCACACTCCCTCGCTCTCCCCTCTGTCGGTTTCTCTCCACTATTCTGTATTAATATTATAGATGTTTTTCCTTGTAAACTGTTTACTAATTAGAATAATAATCTATTTAGCTTTGCTTTAGACTTCACCTACATTTTCAGAAAATCTAAAGCTATGTTTCCACTGCCCGGTGCTGCTGCTCTCAGTTGTTCTGCTGGAGCTACCAGTGTTGTGTACTGGGAGATGTGTTTCTCTGGTGAGTTTAATCAGAGGTTAAATCTTTCCCAGGACTATAACCCCACAATTCACTGTAGTCCAGAGATGATACATTTCTAAGGAAATGAGCAACGTGAAGTAAAAATGATTCTATAGCAAAACCAACAAATGATCGCAGATTAAATAGGAGTGTGTTTAGTTGTTTTGATCACAACAGGTTCTATATTGAACCACAATGTCCGATTGCTATTGATTGGTACACCACACTTGTGTTGACAAGAGCAAACGGGGAAAGTTTTGTTTTATGTTGTGTAATTAACATGTTTTATTCATTTTTGTAATACCTACATATTTAAAACATGTTAAAGGGAATTACCTACCACCCATTTTCCACCCCGAGATCATTTGTATCATTTTCATTGTGATGCAAGATCACAACATAGCTCATTTCAGCTCACTAAGTGGTTCTTGAATGATGAATAAGTGAGTTTTATTGTTGGCTTAAATACATACTCTCCCCATCTCATGTAATTTGTTGTTTTAACAAAGTGGTCCATCATTAAATTATCATTTGATCTTATTATGCATCATACTAACAGCCAATCAGGGTCATCACAAACAGAATATGTATTGTGACATCAGTGTATCAACTGGTTTCAGACTGCGAGAGCTAGTTCTTCAAACTGTTCTTGAGGTCCCTGAGTAGGCGGAAGAGTTTCTCTGACACAGCTACCTGCAGACAGAGAGACAGACAGGACAGGCAGGTTAGTGCAATGGAATAAGAGCAGTGCAGCTATGGCGACAGGAATCAATTCAACTGATACATGGTCGTTCTGTAGCATGTAAAGATTTAGTCAAGTGCACACACACACACACTGGCGACCATCTACAGACAGCACAGGTCACTAATGTTTCACAAGGATGTTTCTGACACACTTTGATGTATGAATGCATAAAAGGTTGCACCAATAACAGGAAAGCCAGACACAGTAGGGTGTGATAAGAGTGAGCACATGATTGATTTATTGACAATAAATAAAAAAAAACAAGTTAAGAAACTCTTCTTGCTTCCTGTGTGCTAGTTGAAGGTATTGGTTGTACTGTGGTTGCTGGGGGGCTGTGGAATGTATACAGGCAGTCTCAGATTATGGGATGTGTCACGCCAGCTTGCTTTGGGGGCACTGTGAGGAGCATTTATGATAGAAAAAACACCACTCAAAAATAATTTCAAGAAAAATATTGGGGTTCTCTTATTGTGCTATGAGGATTTGACACAAACAGTGGTCTGCATTTGCACGCATAATCTATGCTGTTAAATATACATGTTTAGATTCTGGTTTTCATGCAGACCTGCGGACAACTTATTTGAACCCCTGATTATGCAGATGTAGATTTAAAGACCGATGCGTGTGTGCGCACACACACACACAATTTTACCACTTTAATGAAGGCAGTGTGCAGTGAGAGAGCTCTTCACCTTCTATCGCTCCGGCTGCTGTAGTCTCCTCTGTCCTGGGGGGGGCATGCTCAGTGCAGCCTGGACTCTGGTTTGGATGTCAGCAGAGCTTGGACGAGTCTGGCTGATCTGAGGGAGAGGAGGAGGAGAGATATCAACAAGCACGACTAACTGTGTTCAATACAAAGAATAGGGAGAAATGTAATGGGTTTGGAGCAGACACTGTTTTACACAAACAAACAGATTTAATGGAGGTTTGATATGTAGAGAGCGAGAGACACGAAAGAGAAAGAAACAGACAGACAAAGAGAAACAGTGACACAGAATGAGAGAGAGAGTACAGAGATGGACAGGTATTGACTACCTGTGTAAATGAATAAATGGATGCCCTCTTTTCTAGACAGACAGACAGCTTGCTATAGCTATGGTGTACCTGTCCCTGTGTGAATGGATGTCATCTCTGGACAGACAGACAGAGCTATAGGAAAGCGTGACCTGTCCAGCACACAGAGACACAGAGTCACCAAGAGCTACACAGAGACACCATGTTACTATAGACGTACTACAGAGTTATTACAGAATTACAGAGACTCTTGAGTTACAGAGTCAGACAGAGCCTCAAGTTTAGAAGATGTTGTCTTATGAAGACAATGAAAAAAATTTCTAGTTGAAACACCTGTCATTAAATTCAGCACTACTGAGTGTTTACTAGTTAGGAATGATATATGTTACACTAAGTCACAACATAGTTACTCACAGCATCAATAGAGTTAGTCTTGCTCTGGGTCTGTGCTCACCATCCTGTCTGTACAGCCTTTAGACAGCCTTCCTCCCAGGCAGGGTACTCTTCTCAGTCCTCAGTGAGCTTCATCCATAGGGCACCGTTCACATGAACCAGCTGGGACAGGGGAGGGGGAGAGCGAGAGAGAAAAGATGCCCTGCTCCATTATCTATTGTCTATAAGACAATAGATAATGGAAACTCTGTTTAGTTTAACACCAATAAACTATAAACTAACACCTAAATGATCATTATTCTCTAATGCCTTTTTTCCTCTATTTCCCAAATCAAGAAATCTCCTTTTGGATAATCTGGGTTTTAAACATGAATAATGAATACTAAACTGGAGCGTGATAACATTTAAACTCGTCGCCCCTGCTGCACATCTCGGTTAGTTCCTGTGGAGTGCTGTGCCCGTTGGAGAGGGGTGTGGGTACCTTGTAAACACAGCCCAGCGAGGGCTGCAATGGGCAGGTCACCAGATGGGTCCCAACACCAACAACTTCAATCTCATTCTCCTGGAGAACGAAGCAATAGACATTAGAATACTAGACATATAGACAACAGCAATAGACATCACAATGCAATACATATAGACAATAGCAATTTAAATTACAATTTATATAGACAATTCCAATAGACAATAAAACAACAAACATGACAATAAATATGCAAATACTGGAGCAAACACTGCATGAAATGTATTCGGTGGCTCAGAATGACCAGGGTCATATTCCTTCATATAATAGAATATAAAAATCAAAAATCAAAAAGATGCAAAGGAAACCAATGCATAATTGAGGAATGAATAACACAGGCACAGTGGTGTGTTTCTCTCCTTTCTTGATGGGTTACCATGTTTATTTCTTACTGTAATACCAGTAAACTATGAACTATACTTTTGTTTTCCCAAAACAAAAGAATAGGAAACATATATTTTTCCTTTAAAACATCTAGTACTAGACTAAAGAAATGTCTTTTTGCAAGCTATTATTTCAGGTAGTTGCACTTCCTTGGTCACTCAGAAAGTGAAACTGTCCCCACCCCTTCAACAGCTTGTTTCCTGTCATTAACCAATCAGCTGCTTCCCCTGTTGACTGATATGCTTTCAGCCACTAACATGACCCAGAAGACACTGTTGTGGTGACCCAGAAAGTGCAAGTGTAACAGATATCCTGAGAATAAGGCATAGCAACCGAGAACTTTCTTTAACCTACTGGAGTAGCAGAGAGCAGTCTTACCCGCCCATTCATCTCCAGCAAGGATTTCTCAGAGATGTTGCTCCCGACAATCAGCAGAGACTGCATCTCGGCCACCTGAAACCTGAGAACACAGCAGGAGCTCACTACTGCCACCTAGGGACAAGGATGGCTTCAAACACTGCCGCCAGTTGGAACACTGTGTCCAATTCTGGTCACCACATTACCAAAAGGACATTGTGGCCCTGGAGAGTCCAACGAAGAGCAACCAGACTAATTCCAGAGCTTTAATGCATAAGCTGTGAAGATAGGCTGAAAGAATTGAATCTATTTAGAACAAATAATTATAGAGGGGCTTGATTGGTCTTTATAATCTTAAAAGGAGTTGACAATCCCTAACCAGCATAGAGAACCAGGACCAGAGGAAACAGTTGAAAATGAAGCGACTCAGGACAGAGGGTAGGAGATGCTTCTTTACACAGAGTGGTGAGGGAATGGAATGGGTTGCCATGTTGTTCACACTGAATCATTGGGATCCTTTAAGACCCCACTTGACACAGTTTTGAGATCAATCAGCTACTAGGAACCAGACAAGCACTGATGGGTCAAATGGCGCCCGCTCGATTTTAAATGTTCTTCTGTTTCTTATATTCTTTGGGACATGGAGGGTTTTTAAATCACTGAGCACACATCTTTCAGTTCTCAATTAAACAGTAAGCTGCTGGGGGCTCCCGAGTGGCACATCCGGTAAAGGCGCTCCGCGTGGAGCGCAGGATGCGCTCTATAGTCTGGACGTCGCGAGTTCGAGTCCAGGCTATTCCACAGCTGACCGTGGACAGGAGCTCCCAGAGGGCGGTGCACAATTGGCGGCGCCGCCGAGGAGGAGGTTAGATCGGCCAGGGTGTCCTCGCTCACAGCGCACCAGCGACCCCTGTAGTCTGGCGGGCGCCTGCGGCTTGCCTGTAAGCTACCCGAGCTGTGTTGTCTTCCGACGCTGTAGCACCTGGGTGGCTGCATGGTGAGTCCGCAGCGTGAAAAAAAGGCTGTCGGCTGACGGCACACGCTTCGGAGGACAGCATGTGTTCATCTTTGCCCTCCCAGGTCAGCGGGGTATGGTTAATTGGCCATTTTAAATTGGGAGAAAATAATAAAAATAATTGGCAAAGACTAAATTTATAAAAAGGAAAAAACAGTAAGCTGCCATTTCCTTAGTTTTACTGCCCCCTTACCTTTTTATGATGTTTCTAATCACTCGAGTGGTATTACTTGCAATTACTCAAAACACTGTGTCAAGGTGCATTCACCCGAGTTCAGGAGCTACTCTTCAGTTCCAGTTGCTTGCCATAGTTATATGTAATGCAGGTAAGATCAGCCAAAGTGTGTTCATAGAAGTAACCGTCAGCCCCATCTAGTGATCTTCCACCTTGGAAACAAGTTTCTTTTAGTTTTGCTGGCAACACACTGCTATGCACTAGATGGTGCTGGCACTTACTAATATTAAGACTCTATCTGATCTAGCCTAGATTACATATGTCTATGGCAGGCAACTAGAACTGAGAAGCAACTCCTGAACTCAGTCAAAGCAACAGAGACTATTTGAGCAATTGCAACATGAACCACTCAATTATTGCAAGAACATAGAAATATAAAAAGAAACTGAAATGTAAGTTTATTTTAGTATTTCTCAATTCAGTACGATTGAGTGTTTAATAGTTATGGCTAACTGCAAGAACATGATCAAAGGTAAGGGGACAGTAAACAAGAAGACTTATCCACCAACCTTGAGCTGCAGAACAGGAATATTCGGCGCAGTTCCACTGACTGCCCGCAGAGGACCCCGCTGTCCAGTCGAACCCCGATCGGCTGGTAGTGCAGCTGGCACAGAAATTCAGCACCCCGCTCCTGAAGGTCACAGCAGGGAGGGGAGAGGGAATTTGCATGGGGTCAGGGCTTTACAATGACAGGACAGGGAGGAGGCACTCCTCCAGCACTGATGTGCTGCTAACTACTGTAATAAACCACTCCCCTTTAAGAATAACCACAGTAATACGCAATGCAAAAAAATCAACGGCAAACTTGAAATAAGTGCAAAAGTAAAACAGAAAGATGACTAAATACTAAAACATTGGAAATGTGTGTGGCAGTTTAAACACAAACGGGGTTGACTTTTAATCTACAGTCTTAGTTTAAAAATAAATAAAGAATGGATAAATAAATAAATAAATAAAATAAATAAACTGACTAAAACATCTCAGTATTAACAGAGAAGTGGCTCAATTAATATGCATTTTGTAATACAGATATTATTAGAAATGATTAGGAAAGTGCACATAGCATTATCAACCAAGAAGATAAACCCTGAACTTAACATAAGTCACGGGTCCCCCTGTAAGCACTGACTCAAACTGCAAGCTAAAGTACATGGGGTCCATTTCAGGGGTGTTACATTTGCACGGGGATTTTGCAGTTGTTCGTTGATTTTTTTGCATTTTGCTTTAATCAGACTCCTCTGTGCTGTACAATACGTGCTTTATTACACTTTGATGTGCTTTTACGATGGGAAACTTTTATAAAGGTAGATTATTTTAAAATGCCTATATGGTTAAACCTTAAGAATAAATGAAGCCCTTCAAGAGCGTAGTTATTAAATATTCTTCTTTCAGGTTTAGAAATCCACGTGCTCAACAACTGGGCTGCAGTACCCGTCTTGGTTGACAGATGGCATCAGAGGGTCTGGTAGAGCACAACAACAATCTGATCGTTATTTTTCAGTTTTTTATTGGATACAAGAGACAATGGGCTGTATTCATAAAAGGACTTGCGTTATAAAATGTTAAGTGGGGTGCTTATCTAGGTCACTTAAATGAGACCCCGAGTACTAAACTTTAATTATACATAAACGTATGACGTTTTGTGGATACGGCTCAAGGGCTAGGATTCAGGTTTGTGTGAAGAATTATAAACTGCTATTCAATTAAATATACAACCTCCTTCCAGTAATTGTAGCCAACAGAACAGCTCCATAAATCTCTCCCGCTTTGCATTTCCATTAGTTGCATAGGTCTCAAATGTGCAGTTTTGAAAGAATCCCAAATAGCAAACATGTATTGTCATTTTAAAGCACGATATCTGACACTAAATTAAGTTAAAGGCATTTATCAGTTTACATGCCTTATCCTCAAGAGATCTGTTACACCTCCACTTCCTGGATCACCTCAGCATGCCAATCATTAGGGGAAGCAGCAGCTAGTTGGTTAATGACAGGGGTGACCAAGGAAGTGCAAAGCTATCTGAAAGCAAGGTTTGCAAACAGATTTATTTAAGCTAGCTAGAGAGATCATTAAGAAAAATTATGTTATTGTTGTCGCGACAGCACGAGAGTTTTGAGACGGTCCCTTGACTTACCCTTACCTTGCTCTGTATACCTAAAGTTTTTCAGGAACAGCAAGCAATCTGCGAGTCCTGAAAAGAGCGAAAACTCGCCTCCAAAGGGATTTTCACGGAAGAATAACTCGAACACGGCCTCGTCCCGGTGTTGGCCGCTCTTCAAGTACGCGTAAGCCACAGTGAACTGGTACTGGTCAGCTCCCTCAAACTCGATGCACTTTTACTAGCCATCTTTGGATTTGCCAAACTACAACCGCTAGGTGGCCTTGGAGTTGCAGGTTTTTTATTTTCTCAAAACACACCACCATTCTAATGTAGTACAGTGTTTACATAACGAGACGCACGTGACTAGTGCATATGTCATCCTAGAGTGCTGTACATTACAAGCTACTCTGACCTTAATTGGAAGAAAATCTGTTTGTTTCTTAGCCCCACTTGGCCTTATTTGAAATTAAAAACAAGCCTCTAATTGGACTATGGCATTTTTGCTGAAGAACTCATGTCCAAAACGGTCTAAATACTTTTGTATTTATGTTGTACTTTGTGCACCTTTACTATTATACACCTGTGTTTTTTATTTAATCGAGAGTGCATTGCATGTACACTACCGGTCAAAAGTTTTAGAACACCTCCATTTTTCCAGTTTTTATTGAAATTTACGCAGTTTAATGTCTCTATGTACTCTGAAATTAAAGCATAGAACAAATAAACAATTGGAGATAAAAAAGAAATCATGGAATCGTTTTCTTTAACAAAATTTAAACTAAATTTTTAACTCATCAAAGTAGCCACCTTTTGCAGATATAACAACCGAACACAGTAGTGGCATTCTTTCTACAATGGAAATCAAATATTGTTCGGAAAGTTCTTCCCAACACTTGCAGAAGTTCCCACAAGTGTGTTTCACTTGTAGGTTGCTTTGCTTTCACCCTTCTGTCCAGTTCATCCCAAACCAGCTCGATGGGGTTTAAGTCTGGAGACTGTGCTGGCCATTCCATGATTTGAAGCCTACCGTCTTGTTCTTTTCTTCTAAGGTAGTTCTGACATAGCGTGGACGTATGTTTTGGGTCATTATCTTGCTGTAGGATGAACCCCTGAACAACTAGGCGTATACCAGAGGGTATTGCATGGCGCTGCAAAAAGCTGTGGTAGCCGTTTTGGTTCAGGGTGCCACTCACTCTGTGCAAGTCGTCGACTCTGGATCCAGCACATGAGCCCCAGACCATCATGATTCCTCCTCCATGTTTGACAATTGATGTCACACACCGAGGAACCATCCTTTTGCCTACTCGACGGCGTACAAAAACCCTGCGTGATGAACCGAAGATTTCAAATTTTGATTCATCGGTCCATAAGACCTTCTTCCAGTCTTCAGTAGTCCACTGGCGGTGCTTCATGGCCCAGGCAAGCCTCTTTTTCTTATTTTGCCATCTTAGCAATGGCTTTCTTACTGCCACTCGATGTGTCAAACCTGCAGCTCGAAGTCTTCTCTTCACAGTTGAAACTGAGACTTGCTTACTTCGACCAGTGTTAAGCTGTGCTTGAAGCTGTTGTCCTGTGAGCCGCCTATCACGCAAGCTGTTGACTCTCAGAAACTTGTCTTCTGATTCTGTTGTGGCTTTGGGTCTGCCAGACCTCTTCCTGTCAGAGTTTCCTCCAGTTTCCAAGTGCCTTTTGATGGTGTAGAAAACTGTACTCACTGACACCTTGGCTTTCTTTGCAATTTCTCTAAAGGAAAGACCTACACTTTTAAGGGTTATAATGGTCTGTCTGTCTTCCTTTGTTAACTGCCTTTTTCTCGCCATTATGATAGCAATATACTACTTCCTTGTAAGTAATCAGCAAAAGTTGGGACACCTGTAGGAATTGTTAGCATCAACTTTCAAGGCTTAATTTACTTCCATTGCTGCAGAACAGCTGTAAGTTGTTAACCCATTACTTGTTCCCTGAAAAAGGCCTTTTTGTATAACTCTGAAATGTACATTATTTTTCAGTTTTTGGTAACCTAAACTTTTTTTTTAACCTCTGGCAGTTTACCGCTTACCTTTGTACCATTTCAGGTTATTCACTGGACTTGAACTGCTTAAATTTCAATAAAAACTGGAAAAATGGGGGTGTTCTAAAACTTTTGACTGGTAGTGTAAATATTTTATTGAGAGAGAGAGCGAGAGAGAAAGAACATGAGCTAAACCATTAGGTTTTTCATATTTACAGTCATAAGGTGCGATTTAAGTTTCAACACAAATCTGTACACATCGTCAAAGACAAACAGAACATCTGAAATGAGCGACAATTAAATAAAAGGCAATTAAAAGTGAAAGAAAGAAAAAACACAGGAGAGGTTGACAGATGCCAGATAGGCAGGCTGTTTCCAGGCAAAAGAATCAGTAAGATCAGGCCCTGCACCTGCTTTCTGAGCACAAACGGAGGAGCCCAAAATACATTTTCATACACACAGGAACCAATGACCTCAGCTCCCAGAAAGGGGATGTGGCCAAATCCCAGAAAAAAAGCAACAGGAGAATTCCCCTCCTCGAAGATCGTCACATCCACCCTGCTACACAGAGCAGATGTGGCCCAGCGTACCATCCAGCTCATCAACACAGAGGTATCCCGGGGCTGTGCCCTGCTGCCCAACGTGCACCTGGCACACCGCCACGCCATCCAGCTCCAGCACCTGTACGACCAGGTGCACCTCAGGGTATGATGATCTTCACCAAGACCCTCAAAAGACACCACCCTGGACCGAGACCCAGCCAGCCCCCATCCCAATACCAGAAGCTCCCCCAGCCGCCCCCGAACACGGAGGAGCACCCAACCAACAAGGCCATATGAAGCCCCCACCCACAGAAACACCATCCAGAGCAGCTCTGCCAGACAGCACAAATTGTGCCAGGGGCCCACACAACCCCAGCAGGACAGCTATGCTACAGCAATGTCCTGGGCAGGGAATCCAGCTACCACGGAGCTTAATGAAATAATACCGCTTCTCCACTGTCACATCCAACCCGTGACGGCTCGGTACGGGTATGGGTGGTTCTCCACTGGCTAGCTGTCGAGCAGAGCGAGAACCAAAGTGTGAAACTGGCCTCACAAGACATCTGAATCTGGCTCGGAGCCAAGCCGGGCCAGGGGCGGGGTTAAGGATTTTCGTCATTACATTGCATCAGTCACTACACTTCAGAAAGACAAACAAACAACATGGCAGGCAGCGAGTATGATGAGAGAAAAGAACAGCCTTGAGATGTTAAGGAAGTGCAGTCTTTAGTTAGAATAGGATGGGCAGATAGAAGTGTTCAGGAAGATATGGAATCGTGCGTCAGAAATGAAAGTGTATGCCCGAATTTAAGAACATAAGAAGGTTTACAAACAAGGAGGCCATTCAGCCCATCGGCCCATCTTGCTCGTTTGGTTGTTAGTAGCTTATTGATCCCAGAATCTCATCAAACAGCTTCTTGAAGGATCCCAGGGTGTCAGCTTCAACAACATTACTGGGGAGTTGGTTCCCGACTCTCACAATTCTCTGTGTAAAAAAGTGCCTCCTATTTTCTGTCCTGAATGCCCCTTTATCTAATCTCCATTTGTGACCCCTGGTCCTTGTTTCTTTTTTCAGGTCAAAAGAGTCCCTTGGGTCAGTATTGTCAATACCTTTTAGAATTTTGAATACTCGAATCAGATCACTGCGTAGTCTTCTTTGTTCAAGACTGAATAGATTCAATTCTTTTAGCCTGCCTGCATATGACATGCCTTTTAAACCCAGAATAATTCTGATCACTCTTCTTTGCACTCTTTCTAGAGCAGCAATATCCTTTTTGTAGCAAGGTGACCAGAACTGAACACAATATTCTAGATGAGGTCTTACTAATGCATTGTAAATTTTTAACATTACTTCCCTTGATTTAAATTCAACACTTTTCACAATATATCCGAGCATCTTGTTGGCCTTTTTTATAGCTACGCACATTGTTTGGATGAAGACATTACTGAGTCAACATAAACTCCTAGGTCTTTTTCATAGATTCCTTCTTCAATTTCAGTATCTCCCGTATGATATTTATAATGCACATTTTTATTGCCTGTGTGCAGTACCTTACACTTTTCTCTATTAAGTGTCATTTAACGTGTGTCTACCCAGTCCGGAATGCTGTATAGATCATTTTGAATGATCTTTGCTGCTGCAATGGTGTTTGCCACTCCTCCTATTTTTGTGTCATCTGCAAATTTAACAAGTTTGCTTACTATACCAGAATCAAAGTCATTAATGTAGATTAGGAATAGCAGAGGACCTAATACTGATCCCTGTGGTACTCCACTGGTTACCTCGCTCCACTTTGAGGTTTCTCCTCTAATCACTACTTTGTTTTCTACATGTTAACCACTCCCTAATCCATGTGCATGCAATTTCTTGAATCCCTACTGCGTTGAGTTTGAGAATTAATCTTTTATGCAGGACTTTGGTCAAAAGCTTTCTGGAAATCAAAATAAACCACATCACATGCTTTGCAGTTATCCATTATCGATGTTGCATCCTTAAAAAAAAAAAAAAAAAAAAATTTTAAAAATCAAGCACATTTAGACAAATCTCCCTTTCCTAAAACCATGCTGACTGTCTCCCAGGATACTGTAATTTTCCATTTTGGATTTTATTATAGTTTTAATAAGTTTACATATAATAGAAGTCAGGCTTATTGGTCTGTAGTTACCCTGATTTGGTTTCGTCTCCCTTTTTGTGGATCGGTATTACGTTTGCAATTCTCCAGTCTGTCGGTACAACTCTCTTCAAGAGACTATTGCATGATCTCTCTTGGCCTTTCTAATTTCTAACGATTTGAAGTAAATGGACATAAACCGCAGGTACACTTAACTCGCACTCAAACACAAAATTCTACCAAATTTCTCATCCTTTACCTTTATTATATTAATATAAGACAGTAATTGCAGAAAATAAAATTCTAAACTTTTTTACAAAAATATAGTAAAAGAAAATACAGTTGTACCATACGTACAACTACAGCTCTCGTTGTGTTCACAACAAAATACCGGTATCCTTAAAACGGGATTGGCAAATCATATTTTTAAAACCTTTTTTTCCCCCCTTCAACAGAACTAATTGAACTTCATTAAGTGGATATAAAATCAGTTAAATTTGTGGATAATAAAGAAATTCCTAAATATATTTACAAAGAAGGTTAGGGTTAGACATCATCTGCTCTAAAACCTTAAATTGAATAAAGTATACCGTCTATACACCACAGATTTAATTAGAGAAGTAAAACAAAAATAAATGTATGTATGTATGTACGTGTGTATGTATGTATGTATATGTATATTTGGCCAGAATTTGAGAAACTTTACCCTGGCAGAATACCTTGTCAGGATGAAAGACTCAAAACAAAGACAAACTCTAACCAAGTACAGACTGTGACCACAGCCTGGCCATTGAAACAGGCCAGTACAAATAAAAATCCTGGAGTGCCAGAGAGAACAGGCTGTGCTGTCACTGTGAGCTGGGAGAGGTGGAGACAGAGATGCACAGTTATCTTGATCCAAATACAATGAAATAAAGTCCAACAGTAGGAATAACCGGGGTCTGTGAAACCAGCTGTAAAAATAAAGCGTATTGTTATCCACCAGTAGAACTCAACACAAACGCAGGCTCATAGAAGTGTAAACCCGTATCCAGTGAATCAATGTCTAAAGCATCATTTCGTCATTCAACATTCTTTATTACATAATGGTGAGGATCTTTCAACCACTAATGTCAACCATACCATTTTATTTTTTTACTGTGCTGTATTCTCCATATTAGAAAACACACACAGACACAGACACACACACGCACACACACACACACGGTAACTCTATTCAACTGCAAAATCAGTTCAAAACCGTAACATCACAAATCAAGAACCTACCTCAGCCGAGTACCCGAGCTGCAGCATCATTGCGGCTGCGGTTCATATAATGCAGGTGGTCACACTTGCGTGTGTCACTCTTCATATTTTCCCTGTACGTCTGGAGAACCGCTTATCCAACTGTGATCAAACGTGGCTTCAACGTGATTTAGCAGAAGATAGTGGGAGGATCTCATTGTAGGGATACATGGAGGCGCCTGCCTGTACATCATACTTACATTTTTACGTGCATCTTGAGAGCACAAGAAGTTATTCCACATACTGTAAATCCGTCATTAATGGACTTTATTACGACACCAACGCCTAATTCTTACCCAATGACATCTAGATCTAAAATACCACTTATCCAATTTTCATTAAACTATTCACTGCCATTTCCTATTACATACTATTCTGTACCTACTTCAACTTTCGTAATACTGATAGCTCCCATTCTGGGTTTACAGCCGTGGTGAGGGATGTATGTTTACATACTTGACAAAGCTGTAGTGCAAAAACAGTCAATACTTCAACTATATTAAGAATAAAGTAAAAAAATAAGTCAAATACATATTTTTTGTAATAGTAGCACCACTATAATCTGCATCTTTATTTGATCACATCTCTAATGAGCACAATAAATAAAAGTGAATGTATGTTTGCTTACTAATTTATACAATAGTCCTTTAAGACAAGTAATTTTTAGTGAGATAGACCGGACTAGTTTCTTATGTATGTTCTATAACCACTAGACCACTGTCTCCCTCCCAGTCCCTCGGCTCCAACCACGTGACCACACTGCCTCCCTCCCAGTTCAACCACTAGACAATACTGCATCCCTCCCTCCCTCCCAGTCCATCACAATGAAACACGCAAACAAAAGGCTCTTGTGCTCAAATACTGAACCGTTTATTAGTGACAGTTTCCCAGGCAATTAAATATGGCTTTTTAGATCTTGTTAAAAGCAGCAACATCGACGCTCTGCACCTGAAGAAAAAAAAAAAAAAAAATTGCAGAGATGATACCAGTCGCATATGGGGAGGGGAGGTGTCACAATAGCACCTCAGAACAAATGACCACAAGCATCAGATGTTGTACAGGCTTAGAACAGCCAACCATGCAAGGTTTATCAAATTTGTAGAAGCATGATTTCTGTTTGGCTGTATAACTGCTAGGTAAACAGTGTGGCTCTTCTAAAAGGCTGGGCAGCTCTGTACAGAGACAGACAGAGAGACAGAGACAGAGACAAAGAGAGAGACAGACACTTACGAGGTCCTCAAACTTGGTGATCTCCTCTTCCAGCATGTCTGTGCCGACCTTATCGTCCTCCACCACGCACTGGATCTGTAGCTTCTTGATGCCATAACCTACTGGGACCAGCTTAGAGGAGCCCCACAAGAGACCGTCCGCCTGCACCGAGCGCACACACTCCTCCATCTTCACCATGTCAGTCTCGTCATCCCACTGATGAGACAAGGGGGGGGGGGGAGAGAAGAGAGAGAGAGAGAGTTAGAGAAAAGAAATTACTCTAGCATCATTTTTAAAAAATAAAAATAAGTGATTATTAGTCTCTATAAACAAAAACCATAAATCAGATTAGATTACTTCCCCAACACCAAATGACTGACCAAATCTTTCTTCAACAGACACGGATTAACAAACACAGGGAATATATATTTGCCTGCTTTACAGACTTTACTACAATCAGGAATAGGAGGGAAAAATGACTAACAGGCTTTATGGTATTCCAATGAAGAAACCCTGTCAAATACTGTAAGTTGAGTGATTTACTACAGTTATTTTGTGAGCCCCTGAGAGCAAGCCTACAGATAACCCAACGCGTCGACAGCACCTCAACATAGAACCAAGGAGAGAGACAGGAAGGCGGGAGGACAGAGCAGGACGTACCGGCTTGACGTCTAGCAGGATGGAGGACTTGGCGATGAGAACAGGTTTCTTTGACTTCTTGGCTGCGTACTGCTGCAGTCTCTCCTCCCTGATGCGAGCTGCCTCAGCATCCTCCTCTTCATCGTCGCTTCCAAACAGGTCGATATCATCATCATCTTCCTCCTTTTTCACCTCCACCTGCAGGGAACGACAAGACAGTCCATACCGGCACCGAAAACACACAGCTGGGAATTCGAGCAGTTGTAATAATGCTTTCAGAAATCTTATCAATCACTACATAGGTCTTAAATGTGCAGTTTCATAAGAAACACATGATATCACAAGCATACATTTTTATTGACATCTGGTACTATAGGTTCAAGAAAGTTCTCAGTTTGCTTGCCTTGCCTTACAGGAAGTATGTTAATGCTTCAGTTCCTAGGTCATTTCTCTCAAGCATTGTCTCTGGGAGTCTTACACTAGCCCTGCTTGCACCCAGTTGTCAGTTTCAGAACTACTTTCAATGAATTCTATCATATAAAATGATCAGGAGCCAGGAGTCTGATGTTAAGTAAACGGTCCCTCCCTTATAGCTGCATAAACAACTCTTTCATCTGGTGATGAGAAGCGAGATCAGTTAATTCACAGCAGATCTACCAGGGCCCGATTGTTCAAACTCCTGGCCATTTCAATAACGTACCTAAACCAGGGAAGTTCTGAAACCCAGGACTCTGTAAAGCAGGCTTAGTACGAGTGTGTCTGTCTGCATGTCTGACTCTCTCATTTCAATAACATACCTAAACAAGGGGAGTTCTGAAACGCTGCAGGACTGGGTGCAGCAGGGCTGGTATGTTTCAAGCCCTGGGGATGTGGCTCAGATAGTGAGAGCCTACCTTGGTGCAGGGTGCTGCTGCTGCTGCTGCAAGGGTCGGTCTGCCCCCTGCTGGGGATGTCTCCAGCTGTGACACGCGAGTTTCCAGCTTTGAGATGGCCAGTCTCAGGTCTTCCACCACTGCAGAGAGAAAGATCATTTTGCACTGAAATGGCACTTCCGTTATTCTTGATAAACAAAGTATGTGGTTTGTTTAAATTAAGGCTGTAAAGTTTAAAATGGTAAACCGATATAAAAATCCAGAATGGCTGTAGAATTTTACTAAAACGTTTAACCAAAATGTATATTTGCACTAGTTTCTTCTTTTACAGGATCAGGATACATAGCAAAACAGTTTCAATTACTGTATGTGCAAATCAATGTCAAATTTGAAAAATACTGAAAGTTAGCAAAAATAATTACTTTTTCAAGTTGATTTACATTAACAATCTGTCTGGATAGTTTAAACGGAAAACTGCCTTACATAAAAGGCTTAAACATTTAATTTTTTACAGCCAGCACGGCACACGGCAGGAGCCTACCATGGAAACTGAGAACCACACTTACTTTCAAATCACCCTGTATATTGCTGTATCAATACTTGCTGGGGCAGTGACTGTAAAACACCCGCTGAATTTCTAAACATGCATCACAAAGCCTGTCTTGCGCATACCTACTAAACGTATGTTTTTGAGTCTGTGCTTTCCCAGTGGAATAATAAAAGAGCACTGCAGGTTTTACTATGAGCTTGATTAGCCCCAGCGCATAGGTACCAAGCTCAGATGGGTTTTACCAAACTCTAGTAAAACCAGGAATAGATCAAACTGCTATGCAATGAGAATCCTGTTTTCATCCTTGTGGTCATGATTTGCGGTGTTCCAGAAACACCTGTGTCATTTGCAAGGATGTCCGGGGGAGATGCCAAGAGGCAAGGCTAGTCCATACAAGTTTCATTCCATATTAAATCAGTGATCTAACAAAACAGTACCCATTCACAGAACAATTACAAAACACAAGTGCACTCCAATGTAACAGGAGCATGTGGTTTTCAAATGTTTTAAAATCAGAGATTTAAATAGGATGGCAGGGATGGAAATAAGACTGTCATTGCATAGCACTTTGATCCATTCCTGGTTTTACCATGAGTTTGAGCTTGTTACCTATATACTGTAGCTAATCAAACTTGTAGCAAAATCAGGAATGGGTGAAACTGCTACGATATATTTCCATTCCTGTTTTGATTGAGATGTATTTAATGCAGTTGGATGGTCAGGCCAAGGCTGCCCTGTCTCTGTATGAGAGAGAATCAGGTTCAGTTTTTGCTCCAAGAACACAAACTGCTATGATGGAGAGACCTTTGAGTAAAACAGTATGTTTTGATTTAGACAGAAAAGGGAAAATTGAAGTTTAGACTATTACCGCTGTACAGACTGCGGTTCTCCAGTTCCAGGCTGTTGATGCGGGACACCAGCTCGCTCTGTTCTCCAGCGGTACTCCCAGCGCTCTGCAACAGAAAACACTCAAGAGTTAGAAACTCATGCTAGCCCTGCTGCACCCAGTCCTGGGTTTCAGAACTACCCTCAATGAAGTCTAATGAACATGATCAGGAGCCAACTCCCCAGTAATGTTGAAGCTGACACCCTGGGATCCTTCAAGAAGCTGCTTGATGAGATTCTGGGATCAATAAGCTACTAACAACCAAACGAGCAAGATGGGCTGAATGGCCTCCTCTTGTTTGTAAACTTTATGTTTTTATGGAAATAAACTGAACTTGTGAAATAGAGAGAGTGCTCTTTGCAACCTAAATGTGAGAATTAATTATTATTTTTAGCTTCGGACTAGCAGCTGATCAAGTGTAGCCGGGGCTGAGATAGCCAAGCTAAAGAGAAATCAAATGAAACAGTTGTCAACCATACCCATTGCTTTCCTATTGTTGACTTTGGATACCAGTATCTGCGCTTCACTCAATCATGGCATGTCATCAATTCAGCTGGTCAAAAACAACTCCTGGTGAAATTTGCTGTATAAAATTAACAGGTTTCGTGGGGTTCCAGTGACGAACCCCCGTCAAATAAGTTACTCTGAAAAGTCTATTACTGTATATTGTGAGCCTCTGAAAACTAAACACTGAAAAGAAGCCGTATGAAAAGCACAGGAGAAAGGAAGCAGAACCGGTAGGTGGCAGTGGGTCTCTTGGGCCAGCCTGGTGATCATCATGGTTTGCTCTTGGCTGCAAAAAGATCAGGCTTCCCCTAGCTTTAGAATGGCTTCCTGTACTTTCACCTCTGTCTCCTCAAGGCTTCCTGAACCTGTCGTCTGGCATTTCTAACAGGAAACCCATTCACAGTAACTGTCATATTACTTTATTATTAAACTATATAATTTCCTCAAACTCGGAATAAACTTGAATAACTGAATAGTAAGCTGTAATTATACTGGTCTGGCCACTGTTTTGGGACCTCTACCAAATATCAGGTAGGGCCATCGTTTACCCCGATCACATCATTGACATGGCATAGACTCCACAAGGTGTTGGAAGGGACTGGGGTATACCAGAACACGCCCCCGCCAGGGCAATGCCAAATCTTGTAGACAGGTCCTAATAAAAAGCATCCAGACAGGATCTCCTTTCTTCAAAGTAGGGCTAAAGCAACTAGACTGTACTACAGTCTACAGCTATCAACAGCCTCCCTGTGGGGGGTGTGGTAGAATAATGCTCAATACAAATGAATAGCAGCATGCGTTCTAAAAAAAACAACAAAAAAAAACTTAACCGTATGAAAGGTTCGAACAGTTTGGTACAATATCATCCCCCATACTAAATACATTGGGCCTGGAATCATTTTCCTGCAAACTTCAAAACTAGACTTTGAATCCGTCACTATAAATTATTCATTTAGGGATACTTTGGAGACTTCTTGTCATTGTCATGCTACAGGTGCTGTGTGTCCCCCATAATATCTCTGAACTGCTTAACTGCTGGTGGCGCTTTCTCTCCTTACTCATTTACCAGTTGTGTTTTGTATGTTCTAACTGCTGTTCTGCTGCTGAGATGCGGACTGATCCGATCCATTTGTGTGTCAGTGCAAGGTATGTAAACTGAGAACTTACTTTAACCTGTGTTTTTTTTTTTAGTTTGTTTGTTTTTTTAAAATACAATGAGTTTAAAAATGGTACTGCTGCTGCTTCTACAGAGTTGCTGATTGATCTAAGCGATAGTCCCTGGTAAATGAGGCTTCGGTCTTGACGGGTATTCTCCTGGTTTAATAAATATTGAAATGACACGAAAAACAGCATGCTGAAAAGGAGAAAGGGCACTTACAGACAGAGCAGAGTGGCGGGAGCGCTTTGCAGAGACAGAGGGGGTTCCAGTGGGGTGTAAGGTGGTCTTCAGCTGGAAAGTGGACGGGGGTGAGGTGGGTGAGGGGACGGAGGTGAAAGAGCTGCTTAAAGCTAGGATAGGCAAACCACATGCACAACAGAACGGTAACTTCATGCAGACTGAAGGTTACATGTTGTAAAAGGAAGAAATCCCCCCCTCCCCCAAAATAAACCAATTCACACCTGTCCATTGTTGCATGCCAGAGATGCATGGCTGAATCTTAAGAAAATCAAACAAACTAAGCACTGCTCTTGTGCCTGCCCCTAGAACATTTAGATTTTTTACACAAAGCAAGCACTGTGCTATCACACACACCACAGCACTGGGGTGCAAATTCATCAGTGCTACCAAGCAACCAGAGCCTCCTAAAATCAACACTCAAGTTCAAGTGACCATACACCAACATAATACTAATTTAACAGAAAAAAATGACATTCCGCCAAATCAGAAATCAGTTTCCCCATCTCACAGCAGAGGATTAAAGCAAGCAGGCAAGAAACAAACAAATACACACAGCTCACACACACACGGGTGATAAGCTTCTAAAACTATCCTGGGAGCTGTAAATGGATGACAATGGTTTTAGAGGGAAGGTAAATTGCACTCAAACTACAACCAGGCTCCAAGTTGCCGTTTTTAAAGCTGAAAACTCACTTACCTAAACTAAACTACACTACCCCAAATCATATTTATATAATGGCATTCTTACTTTTTTTTTTTTTTTTGTGCGCCCCTTTGTACATTTTGTTCCCTTACGGAATTTCCCAACTGCTCTTATTGGGGTCGCTTATTTTTATTTTTCTTTGTTTAATTCCAGTCCATCTTGTGAATTTGTAGAGTGCGACTCTACGCTCTACACACACTGCATGCATGAGTGAGGAATGTATATGTATACATGTATGCCGTGTGCATGTACGTGTTAGGCTAAGCATGCACCAATACAAAATAGTGTTGGCAATCAAGCATGCATTTGATCGTTATATAAATATGATCGTTTTTAAAACCAGATATGCTGTGGGTCAATAAATACATCTTTGTGGGTGTTTTAAAAAAGGGGTCAATTATAACACATTCTAGTCTAAAAAATCAGGTTTTAAAACCCCCAGGTGTGACTAATCATTTTGCCCCAATTTAAAAAAAATAAAAATAAAAGCATGCTCTGTGCGGGTACCGGTACGTGCGTATGTATGTATGCACAGAACACGTGTGTATGAATGAGAAAGTGTGCACACAAATGGTTTCATGATGGTGGATAGGGGAGGCGTGACAAGCACAGGGTGGCCCATTGTTTTGTATCCATGGTGAATGCTTTTTCCCTGGTTTGCATTTAAACAGCAGGAAACGTTTCAGGTCGAAATGGGTAGGCATGGGATCCAGTCCAGTACAGGTTTTTTATCCTACCAGGGCCTACTTGTATGATGCATACCAAGTGCAAATGATCATTTAAAATGACAGAGCTCTTTAAAAAGTTAAATGAGAGTATGTATTCATACCAACTATAACACACACACACACACTTATACTTCATTCAATAACTATTTAGTTAACTACAGCGACCTATGTTGTGGTCTTCTATCACAATACACTCCTCTATTGCAATACGATACATTCTTTAAAAGAAAGTACGACGATTCATCAATGAACAATGAATAGTTAAACCCCCCGTTAATTAACTTTTTAACTGTTTGGCACAAAAACCCAGGCTGGAATGCAGGGCTGCACAAACAGATTATTCGGACAATCAGTCGAAGATAAAATAAATAAATAAATAAATAAATAAATAAATAAATAAAATAAATCAGTTCTTGCAGCTCTACTGGAAGGGATTAGGAGTGCTAGAATTGTGGGGTGCAGCTTCATGGGCTCTCTGCTTGCGTGTGTATCGTGGAGTATGGGCAGTGGACGTCCATGGCGCAGTGCATGTGTGCGAGGATTGTCAGTGGGTCACGCTGCATGCACACAGGTGTGAGAATGAGAGGGAGGGGTGTGAATGACAACGACAAATGGGGGAGATCCTGCTAGGGTGAGAGAGAGCAGTACTCACTCCGGCTAGCGATTTCTGGATATTCTCCCTGGCTCTGGCAATGTCTTGCAGGATTGTATTTGCGCCGTTCTCCTGCAGGGGCCAGAAAGAAGCAAGTCAAACACAACCAGGCAAACGACTCTGCAGAACAAACCATTCACACTGCTGCTGCAGAGTTCCTATCAGGGCCTGCAAAGACTCCATTCGCACCACTGCAGGGCCAACAAACCCAGGCCCTGCTCTACCGAACACAACACAGCAAACATGTATTAACCATGGCAACGAGTCACAGAGAGTTTCCAAATCAGGATGTCCAGTGGCAATAGTTGAAGGACTACCTCAGCTCAGCTACTAGAAACTTGAACTTCACATACAATTAAACATCACGCTACTTCAGCCCAGACTCTTTCCAGCTGCAGGATGGTATTTTAATACAGTCAAAAACAACAAATAGCAACAGAATTAAAAGGCCAACAACCTTTTATAAAAAGCAATATGTTTATGTTCGGCATCAAGAGCTTTGCTCATTTAAAAAGCAATACAAAAAAACACAACAGCACAAAAGGCAACGGTCAAGTTTTAGTTCTGCATAAAAATACAGTTCTGATAATCACAAAAACATGAATTAATTCCGTTGGGCTGGCATTTTGACAGTAAACTTTGCATGTGCTGTACCCAATAGTTATACAGGGACGCGTTGATTTTGCATCGCTTTAAATTCAGCAGCTGATCACAACAGAATGACAAAAGCATGAGCCCACAATACAATTCTGAAGAGCCATGTCAGCTAGTTCATGTGGATAACAATGGCACGGCTAATGACGGATTGTTTAAGTATTACAATGCGCTACAGCATCAGTCAAAACTACAGTGTGCTGGTGCCAGGCGAATGCCTGTCGTCTCATCATGCATGCATGGTACAGCAGTGGAGCCGATCCAGAAGGCAGGGAGGAAAGATGGGTCTCTTACAGATCCCAGCCACCATACAGGAGGAAGACGAAAAAGAGAGACTTCAGAAAACACAGGAGACAGAGACCCCAGTCATCATGATTTTACATTTGAACAGCTGTATTAATTTCAGAGGAAATCAAGTCGTTTAAAATAAATGAAAGTAAAATAAAAATTACAAAATGTGGAAGATATGTGCAAAGCAATGTTTATGTAAGATTTCACATGGCACCAGCGGTTCACATGCCAAAACATCACCCAGATTGTTAGATATTTTCACTGTATTGTATGTAGCAATCAACCACGATTTCAATAATGAAATAAAAGAATAAATGACAGTACAAGCTGAACCAAAACAGACTGACCATTAAAAGTTACCTACAGTGTACTGCAGTTGGTACAGGTGGCACAGTTGTTTATTGTACCTCATCATAGAATACCGAGCATTAAGAGTGTGTCAGTGGAATTGTACTGCTACGGTATTGTCAGCAGCATTGATTACGCTTATTGATTTAAATGGATTTATTCATTTTATAATTGTTACTTTTCATGATGCACCGCAGCCTAAAATGTGTAAAAGAACAGTGAATATCGAAAGGACTTAAATAGATCAGACTGTATAAACACTACACCAGACCTCCGTCTTTGACAATGATTAAAAGTTTAGAAAAGTTTTAACTAGGGATGCAATACATACCTGTGCAGTCTGTGTGCAGCCCGCAGGGGTGGAGGAGACGGGTCCGTTCATCTGCTCATAGTACCGTCTCTCGGCATCGTCGTACCGGTACTTGTCGAACCAGATGTTCTCCTGGGCCAGGTGTTCTGCGCTCATGGTGCTACCCGGGTTCAAGAGGAGAGCACAGTTAGCAGCGCTCTGCAGTTCAACACACATCTTCCAGGACAACACTCCTTTAAGGTGTAGTCTCACAGGAACATTGTGTCCAGTTTGGATTAAAATGCATCACATTTATTGGAGTTTTTATTTCGACGAGCAATGCATCAGATTAATTAAAATATCGACAAGCTAAACGTGTCACTGCTAGCCAAATCCACCGGAGTGAACTTGCAAGTGATGTTCCTTCAAAAACAAAAGGACACGTTTAGGCTAAGGGGGCCCTGGAACAACAAAGCAGTCTAAATCACAAAGCCACTCATCAAAAGCGCCAGATTCCAGGACATTCCAATACATCTTATTTGGAGTCATCTCATGCTACATTAACTATCGTATTGTGCTCTTTTGTTTTAAATTAGAATACAATTGATAATAAAAGTTACTAAGTACAGGTGACCCCTTCTCAAAGTATTCACCCAGGACCACACTCCTTTAGGCCAACAGACCCTAGAACAGTATGAAGTGCTCTGCTCTAATCTCAGACAAATCCCCCAACATTTAATGGAATTCAAGTCGTACAATTCTAGTGGGTCACTAGTTATGCTGTAACAAATAAAAGCAAAGGTTCATAGTTTTGGGCTCAGATCAGTGATGCATCCATACCGCCCTGGATCGTAACCTAGTCAGATGTCAGAAGGGTCAGACTGTTTGGTCATTGTAAAGAGTCCCCAACCAAACAGCAGCTGTCCTGTATGGTGGCAGCTCTGTCATCTTAGCAGAAGAAACAGATCTTGGCTGCTTTATAGGTACTAAAGACTTCAAAACGGTCTAGTTCAACAGGCTAAACAAAGTCAACGGTTTCATTTTCCAAAACTTTACAAAAGGGGAAATAATTTAAACAAAACGTTGAAATAAAGCCCTATTCTATATATACACCTGTTAAAATTAGGGTGTTCAGGCTACAGGTCACAGCTATGCTATACAGTGCTCACTTAATATTTCACAGTTAGGCCATACTGACAGTAAATTGTACAAGCACTATTTCACCGTACAAGAAAAGGCCATTCACCAAAGTCAGACAGTGAAATAGAGAGCACTGCATTACACTGTTAAATATAATCTGAATGGGTTTTGCTCCGGTGCAGACAAACGATTTAAATAACCTACTCTCCGCCCCACCCAACGTTCACTGTTCTGTTTTATTCCAAAAGCCAACTCCGCATAGACAGAAAAAACTCCAGCACATCAGATCAGAGCAGCCTGATTCGGCAGTTTGTTTTATATCTGCTGCTTTCCCCTTTAGATACAGGAACACCAGGGCAAATCTGTTCTGCATGAACTGCTTCTCATCTCAGGATGAAAAGTCTCAACAAGGGCCTGATTGCTCAAACTCCTGGCACCTGATCATTGAAGTATACTCTAGTTCTGAAACCAAGGACAACTGGGAGAGGAGCCACATAATAAAGTGAATCAATACTCATTCAAGACATTGCGAAAGATGTCTCGTCAAAACACTTGTCATTTAACTATTTGGGTTGTATGATTTGGATGATGCCAACTGAAAGGTTCCACTGGAATACATTATGAATGTTTTATGTTAATTTATCAGTACTGCTAAATGTATCAATAATAATAATAATAATAATAATAATAATAATAATAATAAATACCCAAAAAGACAAAAGGGGAGGAGGCCGACAGTACTGGGGATCTGACAACTAGCAACTCAATACAGGGAACGCAGTATTTTATCACCAATGGGTATAAGATGCAGTATCTCATACTTGACAGCTCTTCAGATGCACAGAACCAACCTCGCTTCTTTAAAAAGTGATAAAGTGACACAATAATTTCATAAATCTTACCTGTTGTGCACTTTGATTCATTAAACAGGTCTCAATGTGCAGTTTTGAAAGAAGCATGCGTTATATATATTATCTATTAATATTTATCTGCAAACATAGATTTTAATTTTTAACATGACATTTGGTGCTACACTTGGTTAAAAGAATTCTGTTGGGGCTCCTGAGTGGCGCATCCGCGTGGAGTGCAGAATCAGCCCTATAGCTTGGAGATCACCGGTTCGAGTCCAAGCTATTCCACTGCCGACATGGACGGGAGTTCCCAGGGGGGGGCACACAATTGGCTGAGCACCGCCCAGGTGGGGAGGGTTTAGGTCGGTCACGGTGTCCTCGGCTCACCGCGCACCAGCGACCCCTGTAGACTGGCCAGGCGCCTGGCCTGCCTGTAAGCTGCCCAGAGCTGCGTGGTCCTCCGACGCTGTAGCTCTGAGGTGGCTGTCTGGCGGGCCTGCAGAGTGAAAAGTGGATGGCTGACGGCACACGTTTCGGAGGACGCGTGTGTCTGTCTTCATCCCTCCCGAGTCAGTGTGGGGGTGGCAGCGATGAGCCGGGTTAAAAAATAAATAAATAAATTAAAAATAAATTGGGCTTTCCAAATTCAAGAGAAAACAAGAAAAAATAAACTGGCAATTCCAAATAAAAAAAAAAAAAAGTTCTGTTTGCTTGCCTTCCCTTCCAGGAAATCTGGTCCTGCTCCACATCCTGGGTAATTTCACTTCAGCAGGATCCACAGCATCTTGCTGACTGCAAAGCATGTCAGTCATTAGGGGAGGCAGCTGGTTGGTTACAGACAGGAAAGGTGGCCCTGCAGGGGTGGGTTCAATTTCACTCTCCAGGACCTATATTTATCATTTGTGGTTGCACAAGTATTCCCTTCTGAACACATTCGAAAAGAAAGTATGTAAACTAGACACAGAAGTTTAATTATGCATACAAGCAAATCAAGCAATTTATTTGCGCAGAAATAAATTTAGGCCCAGGTGACCAATAAAGCGCAAGACTGGAGGTTTGCCAAAACATAGGTTTCTTTCAAAACTACACATCCGAGACCAACGTAGTGCATGGGTGTGCATAGCATAGGAAATTAATACAATTATGGTGTTAGATACAACCCTAGGAGTGCAAAAGGATTGAAGGAACAGAAACTATCCTACTTTGCTTGCTGCCTGGGTGCCGGAGCAGCCAGCCCTGGCATTGAGGCCTCCAGAGTCGATCTAGCACTGGACCTGCTGGCTTGATCGGAGACTGCTTCGTAGTACCTCTTCTCCGCTGCGTTAAACAGGGGCTTGCTGAGCCACACACGTTCGCTGTCCTGATGCAGGAAGAACCGAAACGATGCCTTGGAAAGGTGGCCTTGGACAGAGAGAGGCACAGATATCACATTACTCTCTGCTTCTTTAGCTTTTAGAACGAGCCGTCCGTCATCCTCCTCCTCCACAGCCACCGCCGCAGAGAAACCCAACCCGTTATTACTCTCAGACCCCGATGTACGGTTGCATGCTCTGGCCTCCTTGCTGGCCTTCTTGTTCCTCTTGTTCTTCCTCCCCTTCTGCATTGAGGCTGCAGGAGGAAAGCCATCACAGAGGTGCTCATAGTAACTCTTCTCAGCCTGATTGTAGATTGGCTTCTCCAGCCACACCCCAGAGACCAGCTGTCGTAGGCAGCTGGGGACCTGGGGCATCCCATTGATGGACTGGGTGGAGGGAGTGGGTAAAACCGGAACGGTATGATTCGAGTGATCCAGGAGGGAAAGGCCCGGGGTGGCAGGCGTTGGGGTAGCGGTCAGGTATCCCTCATCATCCGGGGTTTGCATGGCAGCAGGTGTTGGACAAGCTGTGAGGGGCACAACAGCCAGAGAGGTCGGGGTGGAGCAAGGAAGCAATCTCTCCACGAAACTGTGCTCTGCGTCAAAGGCAGGCTTGTTGAGCCGGACGCAGTCCACCACATGGTGGCAGGTGCCCACATTCCCGTTTTTGCACTGTGCCACGTTAGAGTTTGCCTGGAGCTTAGGCTCTTGGGCCTTTGGAAGAGCACCGTGGGACCGATAATCTGCCAGCTGCTTCTGATAAGCGTACTCTGCTTCCTCAAAACGGGATTTCTCAAGCCAGACGGTTTCAGACATCATTCCAGCCAACGCCTGGCCTAGCCTGGCCTGCTGGCTCTTGGTTTTGGGCGATCGTTTGCGTCTTCTTTGCTTCTTCTTGGTCGGCTCTCCGTTGAGGCTTTCTGGGGAAGATGCCTGGACCTCCCCACCACTGCCTGTGGTGAAGCTCTCCTCCCGCTTCTCGACACTAGTTTTCTCTCCCCCCTCCAGGGCAGCAGACGTGGCGCATTCCTCGTGGTAGAGCCTCTCTGCCTCGTCGTACTTGGGCTTGTCCAGCCACACAGTCTTCAGCAGGTAGGGATGCGGCTGCATGTTCATCTTGTTCCAAAGCGCAGCATTAAGAGGAGACAAGCACAGTGACATGGACTGGCTGCAGTAGCATTAGTATTACAATTCATTTTACTAGACATGCAGAGGAAAACACTGTAGATTTGATCAAGAAGTCTGGGCTCTCTTACCATCACGAAAGAATCAATTAACGACAATTTGTGCCTTCATAATTAAAAGGTTGAAGTCATGAGACAGTTTCTAGGCTGTACAATATGCTTTTTTTTTTTTTTTTTTTTTTTAACAGGGAATTATGCTCAAGACCGAAATGTGAAAAAGGTAAACATTATTATCTGACAACTTTTTCCACATAAAAAGGTTAGCACAATAGAGAGAGAGTGTGCAATGTACTTGCTGCACAATATTATATAGCTTTCATAAAATTAGGGCTTGGGAACCACAAGATATTTTTTTCTAGGCAATCCGAATTAATAAAAAATAAAACACACAAGTACATTTAGGAATGTTGTCCTAAAACCCCACTTCTGGATCAAAACTGAGACACCGTTTCAAACAGAGATGATGAAAAAGAATGTGTTTTGCAACAAAACTGAGTATATGGAAACAAAATAACACAGCCATTAAAGTGATGAACCTTTTTTGCTTACTAGTGACAAAGGGAACATATGACACCACAATGCCAGATTTGACAGTATATGTCTGTGTATATTACAGGCATGGCCAAAACCTTTGCATCACCCTATAGAATTATCTAATGTTGCTTCATAAAAGTTGAATGAAACCTGTTGAATAACAGTACATTAACATATTGAATTAAATATTGCTTTGTAGTTTTACATATACTAAACTGACAAATAATGTGACATTTCAAAATCTAACATGAAATACTGTACTACTATTCAGGCTTCCGGTAGACTTGTGATATAATTGTGTAGTTTCTTTGATTACATGATGGTAAAGATCTAAATTATCTTTATAGTTTTTTGTTTCCACCCCCCAAAAAAAAAATTAAAATCTCAAATCCAAAAATCCTAGGTGATCTAAAACTTTTGGCCATAGCAGTAGGTCTATGGCAGTACTGTATGTATATGGTAGTCTGGCACTAGGGTGCGATACAGTTAGCATTACAGCATTGTAACTCCTAAAACCAAATTAAACCTATTATTAATTAATATCAGGTGCTACTCAAGGTTTGTGAAAACAGCCATTACTTTTTTTTGTTACAAGTATTAACATTCTTAGGGTTATTGTTATTGAGGAAAAAAGTGGTACAAAACTACCACCACTTTCCTCCATTTATAAAGGCAAAACACAGCTGGCCACTGAAAGAGAAAAGATTCAATCCCACAGAAACAGAAAAGCAAATGAACGGGAAACACACAATTCAACAGAAATCATGACAATGTGATAAAAAAAAAAAAAAAAAATTACATAGAAAAAGGACAAAAAATGCACACTACAACAAACAATATATACAGGCATGCCTAAAGTCACTTAGGTAAACATCCACACACAGTGGATTCTCTAGCCAATGTAGAGTGCTGAATTTTTTGTACTGGCATAGAACAGGTCATGGAAACAAAAAGTATCCACGGATGATGCCAATACCACATGGCCAAATACTAGAGCTACATGCACACCAGGGCAGGGGCTGTCTGTAGAACTGCCTCTATTAATGTAGCTGTTATATTTGAGAAAGCAATTCTTGAATTGTGAGAAGATACGTTGGCATGTAGAGGCTTCTGAATGCATGTTGAGCTCTCCGCAAAAATCAGGTAAGGGTTAGTGGTGTTGATTGGGCTCATGGACCATTCCAAGAGAAACAAGTGAAGAAACAGCTGCCTGGACATGTGTGGATTGCTGTTCTCCACAGATTCTAAGAAAAGCAGCAATCAACAGAAATCTAACTGTTTCTTCATTGTTTAACTTTGAATGATAAATTAACACCAGTGACCCTCACCTGATTGCAAGCACCCGGTTTCTGTTGGGAGCTCAATCCATAAATCGGTCCATGCAGCACTATGAAATACCATCAGTGATACGATGCTGAATGGATGAGCGAGGGCAGAGCTTTATAGCTACTCATAGCGATATACATTATGGTTGTTAAGAGCTCAGAGATTAGATGTCCGATATCAAAGAGATTTATGTCAAAATGGAAGTCAGCTGGGGTGTTACAGTAGCGATGTGTGCAAGGTGGTTTATTCAACTTTTTTTTTTTCCTTACACATCAGTGTTGTGCACATGTAGTCGTGCACATAATGTCTCAGTGCATCACAGTAACAGCACCCTGGTGGAGTTGCTTCTCGTGGTGGCAGCCTTTTCTGATTGGTTACAAACATTCCCCAATATGTTAAACTTGCAACATTTAAAAAGTGCTTGTCTAACTCAAACGTTTAGGAAGTTAAACAGTATCCAACATCCTTGACATGCACGTTTCACTGCGTCACTGTGTTCTCCTTGGCACTCTACATCAGCTAGATAACCAGCCACAGCACGTGCAGATAAATCCAAAGCCAAGAGACTGCATGCAAGCCCTGTATACTGCGCAAGGCATGCTGCACCCACTCTTCATGTTCCTCAAATCCCATGTACAGCACGGAGCAAAAGCTAAGGCAATAACCAGACTACTACTCTTTTGAGACAACTGGGCCAATTCCTAGAGCACTCAACTCCAGTCTGTAGCCTTCGATTTAACATCCAACTACAGACTGGCGCTGGGAACAATGAGGGTTGGAATGGAGCAGCTCAGTAAAACCCCACTGCTTGTACAGCTCAAATACCAGAGGCAGGCTGGTGTTGAAATGCAGCACTGCTGCAGTGTGGACACAGGCTGGGATTGGCAATGCAGTGCACCCCCTTCATAACGCTGCAGGAGGGAGCCATAGTTATGCCTTCTAATGAGAATGAAAGTCTTAGTAAAATGGCATTATGGGGCAAATGGGAGCCACGAGCATGCCCTTATAACAAACAAAGTATAAATGGGCTGCCTTCTAAAGGGACACCGGAGGCTGTGTGGTCCAGTGGTTAAAGAAAAGGGCTTGTAACTAGGAAGTCCCTGGTTCAAATCCCACCTCAGCCACTGACTCACTGTGTGACCCTGAGCAAGTCACTTAACCTCCTTGTGCTCCGTCTTTTGGGTGAGACGTAATTGTAAGGGACTCTGCAGCTGATGCATAGTTCACACACCCTAGTCTCTGTAAGTCGCCTTGGATAAAGGTGTCTGCTAAATAAACTAATAATAATAATAATAATAACACTATTTTCTTTAGTTCTTTAAGTTATGGTGCTGCTACACATATAGCAACTTTAAAAAAGAGACTTAAGAATAAACAAAAATAAAATAAATAAAAACTAACTTTTTAGGCAAGTCACAGCACTGCAAGTATAGCCATAATTCAATTGTAATCCCAGCAAAAGAGGCAAACCTTACACTGTTGATTTGTTGTAACCTGACTTGGGCTCCTTTATTTGGATATTATTAGTCCAGTCCCTGATGGCTACTACAGAAATCCACGTGTTAAACCGAGTAGCTATAGAAAAACCTGCATCAAGGAGACCCAAGGATAGGACACTTACCTTTTCACCTCCTTTGTAAGCATTGAAAGGGGAAAAGAGAAACAGTGAGGAGGCGTTTGAAGTTTGAATTAAGAGCTCTCCTCATCAATGGCAAAATGTAAACAGGAAAACAGAAATAAATCAATTACGTTATTAAAATTCGTCACAGTGAACAGATTCATTACGCTCGGTACTGAGCACTACCGTGTACCTGCTCAAGAAACCCCAATTCTTGAGTGAACGTGGCAACCTAAACCCCTTAAAAAAAATGTAGGGTCCGTCCGTTGCTAGAAGCCGTACACTACAATACGGTACATCAAAGCACAATCTGGGAATACTAGTACAGACCAAAACAGATGGAGCTGCTTGTTAATGCAGCGTATCATATGACGCGACCAAAACCTGAGAAATACAGCAAACTGATCTATATCCAAGAAGAACCAGAGTACTCGTCAAATCACTATAAATAGTTAATGAAAAGTAACCGATAACTTGCTATTTTAAATATATGAGCTACAACGTTTCGATTTCTGCCTTCTTCAGGCGTATCTATGCCTCGCTATTTTTATCATGCTATCTAAATACAGCAAAATGAAGGCAACGTGCGTAAAGAAATATACAGTGGCCCAGGACTTTTGCGACACCCCCCGAGTACCTTTATAAAAGCACACTTCAAGAACCACACATCACAAATTCTTATAAGCGGTACAGAGTGTCATTAAAAACACCAACCAACGCTTTTCACAATGCTAGACTTTCATTTTATGACGTATTTATTTAGTGGCAGTGTTCTCTTACGTTCCTAACCGGACTACTTCTTACAGACGGCCCCTAGCTCCACGCAGACCGCGTGAAAATATGACAGGCCAGTTTCGCCAGCGGCAATGGCAAAAAAAACATAGAAAATGAATTTGTCGACCCAGCGATAATCACCCCGACTGCTAGACAGGTTTTCCCCACAGCTCTGGCACCCTAGTCCCATTTCGCTGTACTCACACTTAGCTGTTTTTCTAGGATTTCGGTGCCGAAGAGTAAAGTGGTATAACTCTTCGTTTGCCAGCTGAAGAGGAAAGGGAAGAAATAGGGCCAACCAACTCACCTCATTCACGTACGGGGGAGCCCACAACTTCCAAAAATAATATTTCCCCGTATTTCTCAGAATTTACCACCAAACGCATGATATGTTATTAGCATCAAATTAGTTATCTCGTTTCAAATGCATAGAGCTATGTATTTTGTTTAAAGGTATGTTTATCTCTCCCCCTCCCGAGTTGTTGGTACGTTCCGTGCCGATGACAGCACAGCGTGCAGCCTCACTATTTAAAGGTGTACAATCCATGTAACAACCAATGCGTCAGGTATTCATTTGTACATAAATCATATACAGGATAAAGAAGAGAAAAGATATGGTCAGACAAACTTGATGGGATTGTGTTTCTATACGGAACAAAACATCTGTAATTGTTTTTTAGATCGTGTCTGCCTGTCTTTCTGTTTGTCAAAAACTGTACACGTTAAACAAGGTAGCCGTCTTGATATTGCGCTATTTCATCTACCAGACTTTTATCATACAGCCTCCTGCGTGTCAATGCATTTGTCTATAACCCGATAAACTCTCGATTTTACACAAATATTTGTAACCTTTCAGGGGATATATTTTTACTGGACTATGAAGACTCTGCACTGGTTTATTACTGGTTTATTAATGCTTAAGAAGCCAAAAACACTGCAATAAACACTGCAATAAATGAAATTATATTTTGCATAGCAAATGTTATCAAGTTTTTTTTTTTTATGAATTACCCAATAAACTATGCGGGTTTACTACCGTAATACACTATCCTCTGTCTGCAATTCCATGACTTTCCACAATACACTGTTTATAATGTGTAGTTTCCCTTGCAGACGAGCATGTACATATTTTATAGACTGTTAACTTATAATAAACATGGGATGTTACTGTTCAATTCTCTTTTACCCCAATTGAGCCTGTTTGACATTTTTGTAGTATTTTTTTTTTTTTTTTTACATGGCTGATGCCACATTGCCATTTGCACCATGGCACCAGTCTGTAAATCTGATCTCGTTCTCAGTATCAAACTGGGGTGGCAGACTGCAATCCAAGCTGTGTCTTTAATTATTTGGTACAATTGCTATTAATTAATTTACCACTCTCCAATATTTCCCGGCTGTATATTAACAGCCTTCATGTTTTTGAAAACCTGCCTCTCTTGGATCCTTTGCATTGAACACTCATTAGGTAACTTCAGATCAACGCGAGTCAAAGAGATCAAGTTTGTCCAGCTCGCCATCCTAACTGGGGCTGACAGACAGACATTGAGTCCCAACTGATTTTGACTCGATCTGCATCTGATGGAAATGAACAAGTCTGATTTCAGATCGATTTCAGGTAAGAAAATGTATCTGCAAATGGTTAGAACTCCTTTAAGAGAATACTTCTAGGGATCTATCAGTGAATGGATAACATTCAACAATGTTTATTTCATTTAGATTTTCAGTAGATTTTTCATTAGCTCATTGTCCACAGCTGTAATACAATTGCACCAGCTTCTTCCTCTAAAATCAAACAAAGGTTTGCTCAATGAAATCCTAACAACTTCACTTAGTAGGGCCATTACATAATAGAGCTCTACAGAAAACACTATTTTTGTTTGATAGTATTGTATTAAGTGCTGGTCTGTAAATACAGTAAATGGATGGAGCTAATGTCCCTGTAAGACTCAGAAAGACAATGTTCAGTCCTGAGACTAAACAGCTTGACATGTTTTAGTCCTCTAGAGTAATTCGATGGAGCAACAATAGCTCAAGCTGATTTTAGATTCATATCCTGCATGATTAACCCTGAACAGGTCCCAATTTAAAAGTGTATGTCGTTTAAAAAAAAAAAAAAGAATTCCATAACTCTTACCTCTTCGCTACACAGGTCTCAGATGTCCATTTTTCAAAGAAACAGATTAAAACATGGTCTTTGATATTACACTTGGTTAAAGAAAGTTTGTATGCCTTATTTCAGTTATACTTCCTGGGTTACCTCAGCAGTGTCTTCTGGGTCGTTACTGGCTCAAAGCATGTCAGTCATTAGGGGAAGCCGCTGGTTGGTTTCTGACAGAAAAGACGGTACTGAAGGGGTGGGGACAATTTCACTCTCCAGGTGATCAAGTTAGTGCATCACTATCTGAAAGCATGGCTTGTGCAAACAGAGATGTATTTACTGTAACGTTTTTCTTTAAAAAGTGGGCATTTGAGGCCTATATAAATGAAGTATGAATTATCAAATTATTTTATTTGCCACAACCACATGGTCCCTGCCGCACATTGAATCATATTAAACAACATGGTAAACCATGAGAAACTATGGGAAACGCATTGTATAACTATGGGAAGAGTATGGGGAAACTGCAGATTTACTGCGGTGGGCTTTACTAAGGGTCTAACACATTCATGGCTTTCATGCTGAATGAGTCAGCGTGAAGGTAGAATGATTTCCACTGGGCTGATCTGCCCTATTTGCCCCCCAACTCGCGGGCCCTCTCAGTCGCCAAGGCCCACGGCCCCATGGCAGCAGCTCAAAGCCCCCCTCTCTCCAGAGCGTGCAGCCTGAAGATGGTGGTCCCGCTGGGGGTGCAGACGTTGGCCCGCAGCTGTGCTGGGTGCTGCCCAGAGTCTCTCAGGAGCCTGCCGGTACCCTGAAACACACACACACACACAAAGGCAGAAACGTAACAAATTCAGTCAGAAACATGTCCTCCATGTTTAACACACACACACACACACACACACACACACACACACACAAAGGCAGAAACGTAACAAATTCAGTCAGAAACATGTCCTCCATGTTTAACACACACACACACACACACACACACACACACACACACACACACACAAAGGCAGAAACGTACCAAATTCAATCAGAAACGTGTCCTCCATGTTTAACACACACACACATACACACACACACACACACACACACACAGGCAGAAACGTAACAAATTCAATCAGAAACGTGTCCTCCATGTTTAACACACACACACACACACACACACACACACACACACACACACACACACACACACACACACACACACACACACACACAAGCAGAAGAATCGTAACAAATTCAATCAGAAACGTGTCCTCAATGTTTAACACACACACACACAATTCAGTTTTATCAAAGAGCAAACAGCTTCAATTTTGATATCTTTTTTCATCTTTCCTCGGCCTTTTTATGCTGTTTGCTATAATGCTGAGTGGTTCTGGCTGCTGATCCAGTATCAACTCATTTTTCTCTATATATTACTTTACTGAACAGACAACATGGCCTTTCCACTTGGCTGCCTCACCTACTTATACTGTGAAACTTTGGACTACATGTCTTTTTTAGATCCTCCAAACAAAAATATATTTCACAGAAGAGGCACTGCAAAAGTAATCAAGAGGGATCCATCACAAGATTTGTTTTCACATATCGGTAACATTCACTTAAACACATTCTTTGGAAACTATGAGAAGTTTCAACAGACCTATGTATTTTTATTTTAAAATAAGTAATTTATAGGTTTAACTCCCTTATAATAATTCACAAACACACATGGGGTTATACTTGGGTACACTCTTATAATAATGCATAGACACGCTTGGGTACACACTGTTGTCTGATGAAGAACAGTGGAAATGAAAGGCTGTGCTGACATGTTTCTAAATCTACTTTAAATATATATGAAAAAAGAGAGAGATATCAGTGGGGTAAGCTGTGACAGTAACATTGATAAAAGACCACAATGAAGCACTACAAATAGATTACCACTTTATTGCGTTCTCTTCTAAAATTTTCCTTCATGTAATCCCATGCATTTATCACTCGTATAACCACACACCCTACAGATAAGCGAATGCACCTATTTGTGCGATTATACCTTATAATAATACCCATAGCAACCACTCACCAGCACTGTCTGTGCTGCAATCCTATTGGCCAGAGTGCTGGGCATGCCCACCTTGACCGCACCCTCAGCCATCACCTCTGCCAACATGTACACCTGGGTGGCGAATGAGAACGCAGGATTACAGTTAGAGACTCACACCAGCCCTGCTGCACCCAGTCCTGTTGTTCAGAACTTCCCTTAATGCAGCCTATTACTGAAATGGGTACAGAAGGCGTGACTACTAGACAAAATTCACAATGTCTCTGAAAAGTTACAGCACGTTGTTTGTTTCAGCGAGAGTCGTGCAGTAATACTACTGGCTACCGCTACAGTAAATTACCCTATCCCAAGTCTGAACTAGTCCTTGAGATTTACAGAAAGGAGTTTGGAGAAAAGATCACAGCGATCATGTTTCAATTTAGGGTGCGTTCACGACACTTTTTTGCGGGCTAGATTGCAGACGGGAGTCTGCGCGTAACGTCACGGTCTGTGTAGACGGAGCGTGGACAGCTTTAGCAGATGAACAACAGTTCTGAGCAGAATCAAAATGGAGGTGGTGTTGAGAGAAATTCTAATCGCAGAAGTGGATGCAATCGAAGTTCCCTTTGTGCTCCACCAGCTTCATAATTTACAACATGATCAGAAAATGTACAGTAGAAACAGTCCCTGCTTTAAATAGATAATATAAACATATGTTTTGTGATGTGAGACAAATTATTGAGTATTATAACAGGCAGGATTCCCCCCCCGCCCTCTGTATTTTGTTCTGGGACAATCTGGGACAAAAATAGTGCAAATACTTGCATATATGGTCACATATCTCACTTCAACTACCTGTTATTAAAGCTGATTTATTCACCTTAATTCAAAGTAGGTTATTCCCTGTCCCTGATAGCCTTTCATCAATAACCAATTACACCTGCTGAAAATAACAGCAGTTTTAGGTTCATTTCAACCGTTTAGCATTATTTTTTACATGTTTAAACCTTAAGAATAAATATCTGAATATTTGAAAAGTATAATAACTGTGTGGAAAAAGAGTCAAATCATTTTAATTTGTATGACAAATCAATCATAAGATAATTAATGACATGACTCGAAGGCGATTCACAGCCCCTGACTAGGTGGCTGGAGTGAGGATTGTATCTGGTTGCTACACACTTCTTTGTCAGCCAACGCTCGTCTATTGTTTTGAGGCCCGGCTGCTCCAGCACGGTGGATGCGTTCTCGAGACGCAAACTTTGCTAAGTCTGCAAAGATTCTGAAAATTCATTCGCTACTTGCTCCGATTCTGTACAGAATATGCGCAGAATGACGAAAGTCTGCGTGTCGTGAACGCACCCAGTACCTGTCAGGAGATGCGCGATCTGTGCAGAATCTGCGCTCGGGAGATGCGTGACCTGGTGACGTATTTTCCGGATGAGTTCACGCAGATAGAGAACTTGGACAGGAATCTGCGCAGCATCAGGAAAATATGCGTACTTGAACGCAGCCTTTAACTCGAAAAAGACACAGGTTTTCCATGATACCCCTCCACTTACTGCTGCAAAACGATACACATGTGACTTGGTTGGACAAGTTTCCCTGCGTTTACACGTACGGAAATGAAGTATTGTGCATCTAACTATGACTGAAAAGTTTTCCATTTGGGTAGACAGCCACATTATTTTCTTTAATTTATGCTAATAAATAGCTTTATAATTCCAGATACACACTAATCCATTTTGTATTTTTCTTTTTTTTACCAACAGGTCTTACCGTGCCCGCATTTACATGCTCAATTCTGATTGGCTGTCCACCAGACATTTAATATTTTCCCGGGAAACAAGAATTTTGCACAGGTGGTGCTGGTGATGTCAGTTCAGTTTTACGTCAGTTTGCAGAGAGCCAAGGCTGGTGGAGTGTGCTGACCAGGTATTTGTGTGTTAGTTCAGTGCGTGCTTTTCTGTAAGAAAAGAAAAACTGCTGCTGTCTAGTAAGTACTGTTGTTTGATTAAATTGCTGGTAGTCTTTGTATGCGAAAACCGCTTAGGCCGTTGCTATTTATTAATGTACTTGGAGGGGTGCATCTAAATTCGTGTATATTGTACCTTGCACAATTATATAGGTGTGGTAAGCGATGCATGTTAGTTTCGGTGCAGTTGTTCTGCCAATGATAATGGTCAATCTTTGCAAAGAAAATTGGATGTTGTGTTACTTTGTAAAGTAAATGTCTGACTCAGCGACTTAATGGAATAACAATTCTATATATATTTTTAAATAAACCAATTATGTTTGTACGCATTGTAAAATGCCACCTTTTATATTTGATTCGTCAATTTTAAAAGATTTTAAAATAAACTTTATACATTTCTGTTATCAGGACTTTGGCTTTTTAAAATGAATAAAAAGGATATATAAAAGTTAGACATCCTAGCGACCCCAATGGTGTCATATCCGCAGTACTGCCATACCAAATATCGGATTCAAGTTTGATTTTAGCAGTACATTTAAGCGCATTGCTCACAGCTTTACACACAACGGGGAACATTTAAGCTTGTTTTCAAGAAGTAGCCGGGCAACAAACGTAGATTTTTATATCTATATAATGCCAGTTATAATCGAGGTCCGATCTGTGTTCCATGTGTCTCCATCAGGTTTAGGATGGCGTTCCGTGTAAATTCGAGTCTCGTTGCCGGGGCCCTGGTCCTCGGTGTGTTGTGTGGCCGTGTCGGGATGGTGGTGGCGTTTTTCGGCTGGATGAAGGAGACGCCCACCACTGTGGAACCCCCTCCCGCGGTCGTGTCGGCGAACACGCACGGGGAAACTCCGCCATTTGAGATGACCACGGCAGACGACCGCTTCCTCGCCGAAGCCAAACAATTAGAGCTGTCCCCTCTCGACAGCTGTCACTACAAGGTACCCTACCGCTGCACACAGCACGGCTTTGCTGGAAGCTCTGTTTTTAGAATATCCATAACTGCTATTTATTGGGTAATTCACCAACCTCCACAATTCCCCTAAGACAGCATGTCTACATGTGTGTTTGTAGTTTTATTTTAAGGTGCCTTTTCACAATCTGCACTAGTTGGAGAGATTGAGTTCTGCCAGCCTGCAATATTAACTGAGGCTGACGAACATAGTCCCTATTGAAATCGATTTGAACTCTTGACTGCTGCTGATTGAAATTGACTAGTCTGATTTAAAAAGGCATTTGACACTCATTTTAGTACAGCGTTACTCGGTGATGGTACAATATTCTATACCTTTTTTTCTGCGTCATTACTACAGATCACCTGCAGGCATTGTGAATAGATCACATGCTGAGATGTCTGGCCATATACGACTATTTTTTGAAAGGTTAACTTTTTTAAATCTGCACTTAAAATATTATAATACCACATTAGTGTGTTAAACACTACTAGTGTCTAACTGGATTTGACCAATGTTCAAATCCCATAGTTTACAGTGTTCTACTTTTACTCTGTCAGTGGAATCTACTCTGCTGTTTCATAATAGCCAAACCCTTTAATATTGTGTCAAAGAGATTTAGCAAAAAATGACTGGTGTCCAGCAAGATAAGCACCAAAATACAAAAGTCCTGAAACTGCAAATTCCTTTTCTTGTTGCAGGTATCGTTGCATTGATTACAGAAGTGTTCATAAATACAATGTGATCAGTGTAAACAGTAAACATAGCCTGTACTTTGTTCTGTATGTTGCTTTAGATGTCGTAACAGCAATACTTCCATGTAAAACTTTTTGTGCTTTTATTTCCCAGTGGGGGATGGAGATCTGCTGTATGGCTGATATGTCAATCATATAACCAGAGTGTGCCAATAACCAAAGCGATTTTTTGACGATAAGATATTGTATTGACTCTCATTCTGTTTTGGCGGGTACATTTCAATGGGGTAATAAAGCAGATGGTAACAACATCATTTTTTTTTTTTTTTTTTTAAAGAAGTGGTTCTCCATCATTCCGCAAGGTTAAACTTGTGTCTCAGCGTTTCAAAATAAGTTCAATATCAAGTCCTAGATACAAAGAGTGAAAAATCAGACCTGATTGCCCTGCCCTCCCTCTGCAAGCAGGTTCAATCATTGTAACAGCGCAGTGCTTGTGGAGAAGGGAGTTTGTGGCAGTGTAAGCACCTTGAGCTGAGCAAACCGCAGCGGTAACCAGGCATTGTTCCTCCGGCGTTTCCTAGGTGATCGCCCAGCTGAAATCCTCCTGCAGTGGCCTATCGGAAGAGGAGATTGCCAAACTGGGCGTGGTTTTGTTCAACTGCCAGGCAGAGGTGGAAGGGAGAAAGACCTACCCCTGCACCCTAGAAATGGTAGAGTTCACTTTCTCACATTCCAGCTGACAATAAACTAAGCACCTCTTATCTTTAATGTAGCAATCTTATAAGTATAGTGAATAGTTTAATTATGATTGGATAAGTGGTATATAATAATTTTGCCACTGGGTAAGCAAATTAGGTGTTAGTGTCATGGTAAAGTATGGTAATGATTGTTTTTACAGTATGTGGAATAACTACTTGTGTTCTCAAGATGAATGTGAAAATGTAAGTGTGGCATAAAGGTGGAAAAATTGGCAGACACACCGCCATATGTCCCCCAGAATCTGCTCTGCTAAATAATGTTAATGCCAAGTTTCATGACAATTGGATATGCAATTTCACATATGTACGCCTACCTCCCCTCTATCTCCTTTATTGGGGAGCTCCTCCACTGCTAGGGATAATAAGTAGGAAGTGAAACCATTTAAACAGTTTTCTACTACAGAAAGGGTTTAGCCAGTGTGCTTTCTGGTGAGCTACAAGCTATCGGCACCCATGTTTCAATTTGTACCGTTTTTAACAATTCATATTTTTTCCCTAATGTTGCCCAGGTATGTGACAAACTGGTAGCACTCTTGTTACTGTTAAATGAATTATATGACTTGCTCTCTCTTTTATTGACTCTTGTATCCTGATAAGGCTTTTAACGGGTCTGACGATGACAATCTGTAGTCTTAAGCACAAGCAAGTACAGTCAGCTAAACCTTGATTTTTTTTTTTTTATTGCCATTGGTGATTTATACATTATACAAAAAGGAGGACAGCTCTACAAAATACCTATCAATTCATTGGTAACTTTTAATAACCTGAAAAAAGCATAACAAAAATGTATTCCTGCAATAACTCCAGCACTGCATGAACACTCCTGGTGTCTTTTCTATTTACAGACGATCAAAGAGTGCACAGAGCCAATGGATGCAGACACCTGGAATGCCTACCACATCGTGAGCAACCGAGCGCGCTCTGTGTGCTACACCACGCGCCAGCAGCACTTCAAGAGGAGGACAGAGGTGACTGTCAACTCGCTCGTCGCCACGGCAACCAGCCAGCTGGAGGCCATGCGTGTGCTCAAGGTAGGACTGGCCTGTGTTCCTGTCTGCTGAATAAAATACAAGCCCTTTCCATGTGTCGCTGGCCGGGTTAGAAACTCACGCTAGCCCTGCTGCACCCAGGCCTGCGTTTCAGAACTAAACTCAGTGAAGTAGATTATTTGAAATGATCAGTGGCCAGGAGTCTGTGCAGTCAAACCCCTGTTAAATAATGTGCTCCCCCTTATTGCATGAACATTTATTGGTAAACCTACAGACTCTCGGGTGTCTCATGCTGCAATGAGAATCGGTTACTTCAGAGCAGATCTACCAGGAGCAGGATTGTTCAAACTCTTGTCGCCTACCTGGGCATTTCAATAATATACCTAAACATGGGAGGTCAATGGCAATACACTCTCCAGATAGTCTGCAGGTGGGTGTTAAAGATGATCTTGCTTGCAGTGAACACAATGTAACAGCTGTCTGCCCCCTAGAGGTGTGTAAACCGGGTATAAAAGGAGTCCAGCAATTCTTTAGACTAAGTTCAGTACCAAGTCACATACGCAGTACTGCTAAATGTATTCCCAAGTGCTGGTACTTCAATTCAATGTAATTTAATATAACTGTCCTATAAAGTCAAGGAGTGAAATATTCTTTCATTTTGTAATTGTATCTTAATTAAGTTAATGTGCAAATATGTCATTAAACCTTTTGTTGATGTATATGAACTATTTCATTCCATTGCTCCAATGTGTAATTCAGAACATGTTTAATTCTCATCATGAAATTCATACCCAAATATTAGTTACTTTGAGAATGTAACACAGGAACAAACATTTATTGCGTTGATACACCTGTTATTTTATCATATTTTGTGAATTCCCTTAATGTACTGCGCAGCTGCAGTGTTTAAACACTGCTGGGTTAACAAGCTTGCTGGAGTTATTGGCACTTTATCTATCTCAGTTGCCTAATGCACAATGGGTCACTTTCATATAAACATAATTACATTTAATTTCTTGCAAGTTCTTTACAGTATATATTTTATATAACTGTTAATAAACCATATATATAGGAGGGGAACAGATCAAATACAAAATTATTAATTCTCCCCCTCTCCCCCACACTTTCCCAAACAGGAAGGGAATGATCAGTTTAACCCTGGGGTCTGTGAAAGTTAGCTGCGTGCGTTTTTTCATTGCAATTGGTATTAAGGTAGTACAGAGTTTGGGATTAACTGGAGGTGATCCTCAGCTAGTATGTACTAGCTACTGTGCTGTGACATCCCCCCCAGATCCATACTAAATTCAAAACTACACCGCAGTTGACCCAGGGAGTTTTAAAACCTAGGACTGGGGGCAGCAGTGCTTGTGTGAGTATCTAACACTGATATAACGTCTGTCCTGCAGGACGGCCAGGCTGAGCTGAAGGAGCTGACAGCCTCGTCTCTGGAGAAGGTTCTGAGCAGTCAGAGTTCTCTGCTTGAGCAGCAGGGGGCGCTGCAACAGGGGCAGGAGGAGCTGGAGTCCTCCATTGACATCAACCTGGAGCGCCTGGCGCAGGAGAAGGCGCTCATCGCCAGTGGGCACCAGCTCGTGGCACAGCTCATTGAGGGCATCACACACCGCATGGGTAAGGGGGGGGGAGGCTGAGCTCAACACTGCCATAGGTGAAGAAAGGAGGCTGGGGGTCAACACTGCCAGTGGGGAAGGGAGGCTGGGGTCAACACGGCCACCTCCATAGGGGAGGGGGGAGGCAACAGTGAGAGGGAAGACCTGGGGTCAAAAAGAAACTTTTTCCACTGCACGGGTGAGAGAGGCAGGGGAATCCAGGATTTAGTGAAACTAAACTGAGCCTTTTGCAAATTGTTAGGAGATTACCCAGAGAAGATTATTAAACATAAATAAATAAACCAGGTACAAGCAATGTGTTAAATTGAGCTGGAGGAGGTATGGTCAAAGGTAGGTATGAGTATGTGGCCAGTATACCTTGACTGAGCAATAGACAGTATTGTGCATCATAGGCATAACTGGTAATATTGGTTGTCTCTGCTTCATGCCTGAAACATGCCTGGTGCTGCTGCAGGAGAGTAGCAGTGGGACTGGTTAAAACAGGATGTTGTGTTTGTGTGTGAGTTCATGTTTGGCTCTCGTGCAGACAATGTGAGCAAGCACCTGAAGGGCCAGGGTGAGGACCTGCAGGAGGGACACCAAGCCATTCTGGCTGACCTGGCTGAAGTGAGGAGCCGAGCCCAGGACATCTACTCCAAGATAGGTACAGACCTGCCCCTCATCAACTGAATTCAATACGAGGACCCCCTAACATGCCTTCATTAGAGTTGTGTAGCTATATATATCTGACATTCTTAACCAATGATCAGGATCCCTTTTGTACAAATAATTCCTGAAAACAGTCATTCTTCATATAGGTTATATTTTTGCATATATATAGTATCTAGAAAACTTCTGCAATTGTGAAATTGGTATTCGCAATAATTTGTTAATTCCTAAAACCAGGTTCTGGAGATAGAGATGGGTGCAGTGGGACAAATTATTTTGTATGCTGATGGCGATTTGGCCACTAGCTTTCAAAACCTGGTGGCCAAGTGAACTTTTATAGTGGCCAACATTTTCAAACGGGGACAACATGAGGAGACGTGTATGTGTTGCACACACGTTGCTTTCGCATGCTTTGTTTTCATGTAATAGGTGATTTTTGTTTTTCGTTTTATTTTTTTATTTTTATTTTTTATTCTCTTTTTAAATCAATCGATGTACCAGAGAACTAACTCCAGGGAACTATATACATATACAGTACATGCCAGGAAATAGAACTATATTAATCAAATGCCAGAGAAGATAACTATATAAAATCCAAGGAAGTGAACACATTTCTTTATTTTTCAGTTACTGTCATAGACAAGCTGGCTGAAATACTAACACTGTTAGCTCATGCTCCTCCTCCTCCTCATCTGTTAAATTCTCATTTTCATGGAGTTAGCCAGATGTGGATTTTTCAAATCCAAATGCAAATAGATTTGACTGTTGCTTCAGTTTCTTTCACATTTTGTTTAGGGTAAGAGATATTTTGAGAATTGTTTTTATTTATTTCCTGTGCCATCCAAGATGATCAGTCAAGCTAGTCAGGGAAACTCAATGGCCAGTAGCACTGCACACTCCTGCAACACAGAGAATTTGTGCCATAAGGCAGCACAGGCACCGCAACACTCCTTTCATCCCATGTTGTTGGGATGAGGGGAATCTACTTGCTTTTAAAGTTTTTTAGTGATTTAATTTTCTTTAAGTTGGCAATAGCCGTCTCTTGCAAACTGCAGACAATGCAGAATGAATTCGGAATGATAATTTACACTGTTCTACCGTAACTTGACTGGCTGATGCACGTTACTATGGAAACAAGAAAAGGGGACTATTCCACAAAAGGATTGGCTCTGCGAGATCAACAGGGTGGTGCAGATTCTGACAGTTCAGCAGAAAGCTGTTATTACAGAACTGCAGTTCTGTTGTATATACTGTAAACCCTTAGTTACCACCGTGGCGACTGGTAAAATCTAGTGGCTGTATTAAAATGGAAGGTCGGATGTTTGTCTGTATGGGAGGTTGATCTCCTGTCTCTCCTCTCAGACTCAAACCTGTCTGGATTCCTGCGTTATCAGAACCGTACGACTTCGCTACTTGAGCAGTTGATGGGAACCTGCAACGCATGAACAGCACGCTGGGGACGCTGCTGCACTACATGGACAGGATGCAGGGCAGTGTGGAGAGCAGGCTGCAGCACATCCAGGGCTTCATCAGCTGGGTCGGTAAGGAGAGGGAAGAGGGAGGATCACGGCTGCAGAGGGGGTTGCTGACATGTATTATAATGTAAAGTGTCTCAAACTGTTATATATATATAGTGCATGCAATGAGGCCCGTTAGGGTGTCCGTATACGTCGAAATATACGGACACCTCGGTGTTGTGCGGCACGAGACAAAGTCGAGTGCCTTCAGCCCTCTAAGTCTGCATATTCGACGTATACGGAGACCCTGAAGGGCCTTATTACATTTATAATCCAGGTCAAACAGTGGATTTAAAAATAATTTTTAGGGCAAAATGTTGATTTTTATTAAATCTCCTTATGCCAATAAAGGGACCACAAAAGTAGTCCCATTTTATAACTTAGCTGCAAACCAAGTTAAACTGAGTAAGTAAACATTTATTTTTGTGTTAAATTGTACATTGCCATTGAAAAGATCCACCAGGAGGTGGAGATGAGATGGCACTTTTTTTTTCTCTCTGAGTGCAAGAAAGGGATTAAAAAAAAAAAAAAGAATTAATGTCTCAGATTTCAGTAATTTAAGTTTAAGGTTTGTGTCGGAGAGGGGTGGACAACGTCCAGACATGTCTTTTTGTGTTTATTTATTTAGCATTTTACAAACCACTAAATACATTATTTGAAGTGACAAAGTCGGGGTGAGGTGTGAATATTGACAGCGGATTATTCCAGCTCAGACTAATGTAGCTTGAAATGTTTTATAGATTTTTCTCTATGGGCATTTCCATAGAAATCCCTTGGTATTTTATAAAGATTCTTAAGATGTGTGTTTTCCACAGTTGAGAAATTTGTTTTTGAAGACTGGCTGAAACTTAATTTTAATTTGGCTGAAAATAATTGTTTTGGTATTTCTGTTTTGCTATCTTCCAGTTCATTTAATTGTTCTTCACCCAAATCTGCATGTCTACTTACTACTTTGGGATTTTCTTGCTGGTAATTGGTCACTCTGTTTTACAGCTACTGTACATCTGTAAACAAGATGGCTACCGCTACTTTAAATTCTGTGAGGCAGCGCAGTGATTTTTGAAGGCTCCAACTGTTCCTTTGCCAGCCATATAAAACACAGTACACCCTTGCTATAACGCCCTTCATTATAATGAATCTTCGGCTAGAACGAACCTGGCCCCTGGACCCCAAATAAAATAAAAATAATCATAATAGTAATATTGTAACGTATGTGAGATCTGTGAAGTGCAGGAACACTGGAGTAGGAGGGGCTGTGTATCACATCGGTGGAACAGCCTATAGGCGACAGGCGCAGAACACAGGAGCTGCTGGTGATTGGTTGTGGAGTGGGATGAGGCAGGACTAACTGGGGGATAAAGACCAGTGACACGGGGAGTGTTTGTTGCTGTTGTGAAACAGACAGAATTAAGGGGGTGGGGGGACTTGAGGATCTGATTAACTTTTCATTTCAAATGATTCATGTTAGATTGATTTTGAATAAAAGTTTAGCTTCAATTCAGGATTTGTGCTTTCTGTACTGCATTTTAATTCTTTAACAAATAGGATAATGCAAAGGCATAATACTGCATACACGAGATGAACAGGTACATGTAATTCTACTTTTATTCACAATCTCATCTTATTAACAGTTTATCATTCATGTTGATTGTCATTTTGCTATAACGAACCCCTCAATATAACGAACAAAAGGCTTGGAGCCCAACAGGTTCGTGATAGCGAGGGTGTACTGTATAATATATAATGATTCCATAAATCTTGCCTGTTTGTATCTTTAGTAATGGCTGCCAAGCACCCATGTTCTCGCTCTCTCTCTCGCTCTCTCGCTCTCTCAGGCGTTAACCTCTCTGCAGTGTCCACCTGTGTCCTGCACACTGGCTACTTCCTGCTGGCTGCTCTACTCATGACTTTCCTGCAGACTCCTGGCCTGCCCCGCGCCATGCTCCTGGTGCTAGTTGTTCTGAACGCGCTGTCTGAGCTCAACCAGCAACCCGCCATGGACTTCCGCAGCCTCACCATCCTCCTGGTGCTCGCCGCCATTGGTAAGGACCACGGGGTGGGTACTGGGAGTCACGTCAGCCGTGTTGGAATAAAGGAATAGGTCAGTGTGGTTTGATGGCTGGAACTGACTGCTTTTGCTCCTGCTGCTGTGCTGGCAGGTAACTGGTTCCTGCTGCGGCTTGTGAGCGGTTGTTCTGCGGTGAGCCGTCGAATGTCCCAGGCCGCCCTGCCTGCCTCCAGCTCCGTCCCCTCCTCCGAGACCCTCAGACCTGCGGGCTGGCCCCTCGCCTCCACGCCAAACAGGTGAGGGACTGGGGGAGGGGGAGGCGGATCATCAATGGATCAAGCATTTGTTGTTGTGTGTGCATTTGAGATCTTGAGGTTGAACCAGAAAGGTGAAACTCATGTTTGTCATAGAACAATTAGCGGTGTAAAAACATTTGGTGGCAGGGTTGTAATCTTTTTAAATGCCGTTGTGAAGGCTGAGTGCAGACCCAAGCCAGTGGACTTGATCCTGCTGAACGAGTTCTGCATTTCCACGCTTTGCTCCCCCTTGACATGTCCCTGTCTCTGCAGGGACCTGGCTGATGTGAAGGATGATCTGCCGGCGCTGGAGCAGGACAGCTGTCTCTTCGGTGAGGTTGTGAACGACAATCATGGAAGTAAGACTCCCAATACATCGCAGTTTGATCCATTCCTGGTTTTGCTACTAATTTAATATGACACAGCTGAGCTTTGTTACCTCTATACTGGGGCTAATCAATCTTGTAGTAAAACCTGGAATGGGTGAAACTGCTATGTATTGTGGTCTCTTTGCATGAATGCAGAATACCAAGTGTTGCAAGGTTGTTATAGATAATACATAGATCAGCTATTCCTCTCTCTTCTCCTCTACCACCCCCCCCTGCCAGATGAGGGCAGCCTGGTGGACGTCTCTCTGCAGGGGGCTGAGCCACTGCCCCCTCGGTTGTTGAAGATGTGCCCCGATCTGAGGGGACCCCCAGTCACTCCACCCCGCTGCTGAAGAAGAGAACCAGCCTGCCCATGGTGAGATAATGTGCTCCTTCCATAATCCACTAGTTTTGGTTAATTTGCAGCTGGGCCATGTTGACAGTAAACTGTACAAGTCCTATATTTTCCTGTAGTTATTGTCCATCACTAACTCACTGCTCATCAGTATTTGATGCAAGTTGGATAGCGATATGAAGCGGGAGCTCTTGAATAGATTATACTGTATAAATATAGATTGCATTGGTCACCTTTTCCACATTTCCCCTCCCCTCACCCCACCCCAACACGTGACACAAAATGAACACTTGCCAAGTGTTTTAAATCGACTGTTAACCGTACTACACTGTGGTCCAGTGGTTAAAGAAAAGGGCTTGTAACCCGGAGGTCCCCGGTTCAAATCCCACCTCAGCCACTGACTCATTGTGTGACCCTGAGCAAGTCACTTAACCTCCTTGTCTCCGTCTTTCGGGTGAGACGTAGTTGTAAGTGACTCTGCAGCTGATGCATAGTTCACACACCCTAGTCTCTGTAAGTCGCCTTGGATAAAGACGTCTGCTAAATAAACAAATTATTATAATAATAATAATAATAATAATAATAATACTACAACACGCAGATCGTATGTGGTTAGGAGTCACCTCCTTACAGTCTTGTGGCTCAATAGTTGAACGTGGCAACTTGATAATAAACTAGACAACCTTGTTGGTGTGCTGTGTTAACCAGTTATTTGTATATTCAGTGTTTATAACTGTATCCTGGAGCCAAAGGTAAGACTGTGCCAGTTGAATGGCGTTAGGGGGCCAAATGGGCACCACCTTATAACCTGCTCTGCCATATGAAAAGCTGACTTTTTACGAGGGAGCACTGCATTGCTGTTCATGGTGAAAGATTGTTCCTGGAGATGCCTTTTGAGAAACGGTTTGTCTGCCTGCCCTGTTAGATGGCGCTAGAGGGAGTCCCCCAGAGACACCTGGGCTCCCTTCTCGATGGAATCTCAGAATCCAGGCTGGGCAGCCCCAACCAGTCCATGGGCAGCAATGGGTGAGTGCACTGCAACTGTCATCTCATTGGTGGCTTACTTTGAATACTTCAGCATATGACACTTTTTTTTTTTTTTTTTAATTTTTTATACCACTGTAGCTAAATTATAAAAACATTATCTTGCGAAGCGTACTGCATATCCTTTAAAGCAAAAAATTATTTACGAAATACTTCATGATGAAAGTAAAGTAGACACCGGCTCTGAAGAATGCACTTCCATAAACCCAGCTCGTATGAATGGGTTGACAAGCTCTGTAGATTACCTTGCAGTACCTTCAAATGCATTCGGGGGAGCTACGGTATAGTACTGATTTATTGCAAATGTAATCATTTGTAGCATAAATGTGGCATGTCATTCGGGGGTGGGGTGGAAAGGGTGATATACAGTATTAATGTCATGGCCACTGAGTAGTGGAACGATGATAAACTTGCCCAAAGGCTGGTTTGTTTTCATCCCTTCTGCCCGTGACACAAATCTCGTGATCTTTCATAACACATCCTCTAAATTAAACCATAGCAGTGAGTGTGCGAGATGTATTGAAGCACATTGAATGGAATGAACGGTCCATGTGTGTATTGAATGACCCTTGAAAGGGGCTGGACTGACCCTGGCTTGTTATTCCTGCAGGTCCATGTCCGGCAGACAGTTATGCAGTGGCATCACCAAGACTGGGCAGCTCTGCAAAAGAGGCGGTGAGGGGTGGGAATTCTGTCATGTGCATGAGGCTGGACAAGCATCCTACACCAGCTAGAGCCTGCCACTACAACCTGCTCCACCAGACAGCACAGCTACAACCCTGGAGAATGAGATCCACACACGCAACCAACACTCCAGCACTGCTGTAGGCCAGGGTTGGAAGCTCTCGCTAGTCCTGCACCCAGTTGTGGATTTCCAAGAGGTTTAGGTATATTATTAAAATTATTTTCTCTTCATATCCCAGCATGTCTTACCTTTTTGAATCTGTAGGTTTTATTATTGGGAGGTGCTGTTCATGGAGCTATAGGGGAGGAAATAATTAAACGGGTTTGATTGCACAAACTCCAAATTCTTTCAGTATTATACTTGATTGAAGGTGTTTCTGAAACCCAGAATTGTGTACAGCAGGACTAGTGAGGTTCCTCTTGTAGGCTGAACTGACACCCTGCTTTTGAGCTGGAAGAGAAGAAAGACCTACAATTAGTGTGTGTAACTCAAATGTGATGTGTGTTTTGTAGTCTGTGTGTAAAAAGGAGGGTTTGTGGTTTTACTGATCTGGGACAAAGAGGACTCTTGCTGACTAGTGCACACCCTTGGGCTGCAATGTAACAGTCTGTCTGGCCATATACTGGACTGTCTTGACTCCCAGCTGTGTTCTGGGAGAGACTGCCACTGGTTGTGTTGTAGCCATGTCTTTTTTAATTTTGTAAAATTTATTATTTTTTTATATTTAATAAAGTCTTTAAGATGTTAAGGTGGCGTTGTTGTCTCTTTCCATGTAGCTTTACTATTCTGCACCTGACCATGAATGAAGCTGAAATGAGCAATACATTTACGAACAAGCAGTCAATTGAATAATGAGGTAAAATCTGAAGTTGGGACTACGCCAATGTATCTGTCACAAGGATTTTAAACTTACAAGCTGTAAATAATCCTGTCTCTGACATTTATCCCGTCATGACTCTAAATACAAAATTTGTGCTTTCAGTAACGTGAACAAGTAAATCCGCTGCCTTCTACCCCAGATTCTGATACTTGGTAAGTTTCATACACGTGGAGAGACAGTTCATCTAGATTGGTGGTTCTCAACCCCGGTCCTGGGGACCCCCTGTGTCTGCTGGTTTTCATTCCAATTACTTAACTAGACCTTTTTAATTGAACTTATTTGCTTAATTAGACCTTTTTAATTGTTTTCAGCTCTTAAACTGTTGCAGAGTTGAAGTTACTTATAAAATGTTACAGCTAACTTGAAATCTGCAACTGTTAAAGAGCTGAAAACAATTAAGCAAATGATCAGTTCAATTAAGGGTCTAGTTAAGTAATTGGGAGCTCAGTTGGAATGAAAACCGCAGACACAGTGGGATCCCAGGATCAGGGTTGGGAACCACTGATGTAGATAGATGCAAAGCTCTGAAGCAACGCAGAAAGAAGGTCCTTGGCACGTTAAAACAGTAAAAGAACATCCAGTTCAATTCAGTGTTTTTAATAGGTGATCCTTAGCAAGTTTAATTGGACAAGACTTGCTAGTTACTCTACCAGGGTTATCTCTGAAGCACAACCAGGTGACTATCCTGGATCTACAGCTGCATGCATACTGCAACTACTGCAGCACACAATCCTGCAGCAAAAACTCCAAATATCTTGTCTGTGTTGCACTGAATCAATTCTATGGTAAAACTATGATTATCTAAACAGCCCTTTATTAACGTGTCTTGTGTGCTGTGTCATAGGAGATGTGCTGTTCAGCCCTCCATCTTTGGTATGTAGAGAATAGTGCAATACTGTAGATCTGTAGTGTGAGGCTCACACATACACACACTGAACCACAATTCACACGATCATTGAATAAGCTCAGATTTGATTGGTCAATCCCAGCCCCTCTGTCTTTCTACAGAGCAGGCACAGACACAAGATAATATTTAATAAACTACAAACGGATGGTTTTCTAAACAAAAACAAAGCATCCTGGTGGCATCTTTTTTTTTAAATTATTTATTTATTTTTTTCATGGGCTCGCCCTTTCTAATACCTATCTGACTGGTGTTCTACATTGGAACCCCACAAAACTGATTAGTCACACAACAGGTTTCACCACCTTCGGTTCATGAGTCGTGGGGCAGAGATATTCAGTGTCTGGTATGATTGACACCTGTTTGATTTTCATCTCCGCCCAGTTCCTGCAACACAATTAGTAGTTTTAATCCCGATGTTTCAATAAAGAATATGCTGCCCTCACCCCACCACTACCCATCAGAACAATCCTTTACAGACAGACTTCACATCAACTGCCTGGTCCAAACGATTTTAATGTTGTTTTATACAGTTCCCTTTCTGTAGAATTATGATGCTTTTATGAGTTTCTGAATTCTAAATTCTTTTGTGAGTTTCTGAACAGTTTTTAAGTCGTTTCTGACCAGCTGAGCGCTTGAATAATAAACACTTAAAAGGACCAACTCTTTTTTTATAGATTTGCAGACGTAGATCTCGCACTCAGAATGTCAATGACAACACAAACATTTAAACCGCAACACATTCTATATGATTAAACACATCAGTATCAGCTTTTCGTTAGTTTTTTATTTAGATTTAATGACTTGTATAACTGTTTCTAAGAGTACGGTGGCTCCCTCTAATCAAACCGAGAGTATATACAAAGAGTGCAAGAGAAAATACACTCTCAGCTTGATTAGAGGGAGCCACTGAACATTTAGAAACAGACACAGAAGACATGTTGCAGGGTTAGAAACTTCCACTCATCCTGCACCAGTCCTGGTTTCAGAACGCCCCTTGTTTAGGGATATCAAATTACCAGGTGCCAGGAGTTTAAACAATTAGGCCCCTGCTAAATCTGCTCTGAACCCATCACACTGAAATAAGTCTCACCTGCATCTGTAGGTTTATTAGGTGCTGTTCATGCAGCTATAAGGGAAGAAACAGTATGTTTAACAGGGCTTGCTCAACCTCCTGGCTACTGAACAATAGACTTCATTGAAGCCCATGACAGTACAGGGCTAATGTGAGCTTCTAACCCTGTGATGGACTGATGTATTTTGTTATCTTTAAACACAGAAGTCAGTATCCAGCCTCAAGCAGTGTAGACAGAGGGTCTGAGAGAGTCTGCTCAGGTTAGTCCTAACTAAATTGGCATCCCTGGACGAGAGAAAGATCCAGTCCTCATCTTCCCTGCCTTCCCCCTCGCTCACCACCCTCGTGATCGCTCGTCTCACCAGCCCCGAGCCTCCCGTCACCAGGATCCGCTTCGATTTCTCAGCACCACCGCCCTCGCCTGCCATCTGAGAGAGAGAGAGGGAGTGAGATCTCTGCACAGTACATTGCAGCTCGCAGCCACCTCATTTGAAGTGCAGGGTAGAGGTCTTTCAATGCATCTACTTCTACTGTTAAATATTTGCTGTATATTGCTACAATAACTTTGTTAATAAGGCTTGTATGATTTGACATGACAATAAAGGCCACTTGAATTTGAATTTGAATTTGAGAGGAAGAGGGAGACGGAGGGAGAGAGATAAAGGGGTTTACTTTTTCCTTTTGCTTTTTTGGCAATAATGCATCTACTTCTACTGTTAAATATTTGCTGTATATTTGCTACAATAACTTTGTTAATAAGGCTTGTATGATTTGACATGACAATAAAGGCCACTTGAATTTGAGAGGAAGAGGGAGACGGAGGGAAAGAGATAAAGGGGTTTACTTTTTCCTTTTGCTTTTTTGGCAATACACTGCTGTTGTTATTATTATTATTATTTAGAAGATGCCTTTATCCAAGGCAACTTACAGAGACTAGGGTGTGTGAACTATGCATCAGCTGCAGAGTCACTTACAATTACATCTCACCCGAAAGACGGAGCACAGGGAGGTTAAGTGACTTGCTCAGGGTCACACAATGAGTCAGTGGCTGAGGTGGGATTTGAACCGGGGACCTCTTGGTTACAAGCCCTTTTCTTTAACCACTGGACCACACAGCCTCCTTATGTCAGCAAAGCAGGCATTCAAAATATTAGCAGCAGAGGTGTCACCCTGTTTGAGAGACAAGAATCGAGCCCTGTGGGACCCCACATGTAACCTTTGACAAAAAAGAAGTCTCCTCAATTTTAACAAATCGAAGCCTGTTGGAGAGATAGGATCGAAACCAAGACAGGACACTACCTGACAATCCCACCATATGTTAAGGTGATCAGTTAAAACAGAATGATCAACAGGGTCCAATGCAGCACTTCAATCTAGTAATATCAGAACCGAAGGTGAGCCCATGTCAGAGGATAACAGCACATCATTTACCACTCAAAATAAGTGCTGCCATGAGAAGGCCTAAACCAGGGATGGAAATAAGACTCCCATTGCATAGCAGTGTGATCCATTCCTTGTTTTATTATCAGTTTAATAAGACACACCTGAGCTTGTTACCCATACACTGGGGCTAATGAAGCTCATAGTAACACTTGCAATGGGTAAATCCGCTATGCAATTGGAGTCTTTAGCCCCTTTCACACTGGCTACCCGGGTCACAATCCCACGTAGTGTGAAACCACGTATCTGGGTCGTACCCGGGTGTTGTTTTAAAAAAAAAAAAAAGGTTAGTTAGAAGTTAGGGTTCTTTTTTCCTTCATGCACCCATCAGTATAAATAATTGTTGTGATTCCGAACTCCGATGTAGATTTCAATAAAGATATTTTATTAGATACAGTCGAACAGTTGGGTATTCCATTGTTCCTAAGCACAGGTCATAACAGAATCAACAAGACAATACAGTACTGGGGTTAATATAGACTTAACCTTATGACATCACCCCTTAATCCTTAACCTATCAGAATATCATTGACCACGTGGGTCCATTTCCGTTTTATTACCTTAAGTGATTGTAGCATCAAAGCCTGTTTGATGTTGCTCTCAGGAAACCCTGGTGTTATAAACATACAGAAGGAAGGAGATTGTTTAAGCTTTTGAAGGTTTTAGCCCCCCAAAGTGTTTTCTCTGACAAAGCACAGGGCCCCCTTTTAAATTGCCATTTGGTGCACTTAAAGCTTTCCCCTTACGACCTGTCTTCCTGCTCCAGTAATTAATATTAAACCCAAACTGTCTTTTAACTAACTAACTAAATGAAACCCAAATACTAACAGTCTAAAACTAAACAGTTCATATTTTACACTATAGTTTCTAAAGTGCATGTTTCTCCGACACCGGGTTAACCCGGGTCCCAGCGACCCACCTCAGGATGTGGGTTAATACGCTTTGACCCGGACTGAGCGAGACAAAATGCATGACGGCCGACGAAACAACAAACAGCCACGTCTGTGTGAAGGTTTCACTTCCGCAAGAAACATTTATGTTTATTCTGTTTAGCTATATTTTTGTTGCTTGAGACACAGCATGAGTCAGATTAGAGCAAATGTTTCTTCATCCCTGCTTCAATCAACATTTGGGCTGACTGTTCAATCCAGAGAAGCTTGGATTGAAGCGTCTGTAACAAGCTGTTTCCAGGGCATTGATACGCACATTGTGCACTTGTGTCTGTCATCCAGGTCAACCCTGTTTAACCCTGCTTTATCAAAAGCAGTGTGAAATCACGTACCCCAACCTGCATGACACCAGGTCCTGACCCGGGTAGAGCATGCCAGTGTGAAAGGGGCTTTATTTCTATCCCTGCCTGAACCCAGACTTCATTATGTTCTAGTAAATGTAAAACGACAGAAAAGGTTTTATTTTATGGCGGAAACAACGTTCGGAATAAGATTCGTGTTAAGCAGACGGAAACAGCTACTCTTGGACTGTCGGAAGACACTTTTGATATTCAGGTCCAGATAACGTCACGAAAGTTTATTTAAACTCAAGTCTTTGGTGTGTCTGTTTTTCATAGGTATACAGAATTTTAATGTCCATTCTGTACAATTTCCCATTATGTTTGCAGGTTATGTAGTTTTTAGAGGTCTGGCGTGGGGGGTTGTGGGAGTTGTAGATTTTAGCACGACAGGTAAATAAAAAGACTCCAACAGGAAGAAAGAAAAAAAAATATTGTACTTTTGTAAAGGTTCAAAATGATGTACACGATAAAATAACACACAAAGTAGCGTTATTATTAAGTAACCAATATGCTGTTTTTGCACCCTTATTTTTAGATTCTTCTCTGAGCAAATCTTAGACGCAAAGCGACGTCCTCATGTCAAAACAAACACACACCAGGCACAATAACGTGGCTACACTGAGAAATAACGGGATGCACCGCTACGGTGCAAATCATCATCATTATTATTATTATTATTATTATTTAGCCTGTTATTGTTGGTGTACACTAATATGTTTAGTTAACCGCTTGGTCTCATAAGAGAGTTCGTGAGATAGTACGTTTACCCCCACACCAGCTGGTTAATAAATACAAAAGAATAAAAAAACAGCTTGACTCTCTCTAAACCAATCCGCTACGGGGCGGCAGTCACGTGGCTGGCGCAGTCATATGACAAGCAGAATGGCAGCCTCGGTGGATACGATGAAAGTAGAATTTCCGTGGAGTAAACAACGAGTCCACGAGCTCATCGGGCTGTACGAAGAAGAGGAGGTACTCTGGAATGTCAAATGCAAGGATTATCACAACAAGAACCAGCGGCAAGCCGCCCTGGAGCGGCTGGGTGTCAAACTCAACGTGCCTGGTGAGTATATTATTAATCTCTGACTCACCATCAGTAACAAACAATGAATGGGAAACATCCGCTTAATCCTTGAATAGACGATTGTCACTGAATCGCTACCTCATCCGGGACAGTATTATAAAGAAGTTCCTGATTGTGTGTACCGGTACCTGCTCATTTTCAACGTAATCGCTATAAACAATAATAGCCTCCGTTTTAGGCCTACTGGAATTACACAGTATACCTGTATAGTGTGAGTCCTTCTAATCATGATACACAATGATCTGTATGCTAGTATTAGTAGTGGTACGTTATGTTGTATCTTATAGGCAACTGTTTAAGCACTTTGGTATACTGCAGTATGGAAGGCGCTATATAAATAAATACACTTGCCGCACTACAAACAAAAAACAAAAAAACTGCAAACTTCGCTTAATATGCACAAAGTGAAAACAAATCGCTACAAACTGCAGATAACAAGCTTAACACTTCCGATTACTGTGGGGTTCTCATTAACATAGATAATAAAGCGCATGCAAGTTAGAATCGGGGATTTACGAAAAATAAGAAATGTAGCATCAGTGAGTTGTGATTTTACTCTGTCATGATTATAAATGTACGTAAAATAAAGTAAGCGTTATTACCAGTTTGTGTTCTGCTTTTTTTTTTCTTTCCTGGGAGGGATAAGCTGACTGCGCAAGGCAGTCAAGTGTACCGTAATGAGTATAAGAGCAGCGCATTTAAATTGTTAACACAGTGAAGAAAGCACCTTTACTATGTTGTACATTCCATTGTTTTACACTGTTTCAATATTTTTAACTGAACAGCAACTGTGTCAGCTGGGAAAGGTAGGTGTTTATATACTGACACAGCACCTGTGTCAATTAGTACAGGTGTTTATATACTGACACGGCACCCCAGTCACATAGTACAGGTGTTTATATACTGACACAGCACCTGTGTCAATTAGTACAGGTGTTTATGTACTGACACAGTCTCTTTGTCAACAAGTACAGGATTAATAATCACATTAAGCCCTACAAATAACCAATTTGACACGCTTAATGTAAAAAACACATAATCTGCTTAAATTCAAACCAATTAAGCCATGTTAAGCAGTTTTCACATTAAGGGCCATTCACATTAGGTTCTTGTAGGGCTTGATGTGATTATTATCTTGTTATGTTAAGCCCACTTTTTGGATCAGTATTGGGAAGTATTCATCCTATTTGCAAAGTTTCGAGAGGTTTGGTTTGAATATAAAGATATACCGTGTTCATTTGCTGTACATTTTGGGCTCAGTTTGAAGTTGTTTGTCACACAATTCCCTTATAAAAATTTACCACAACTTATTACTGTTTATCTGTTCATCCACCCGTCTCTGTGTCACTTACATTTTTGCATATATCTTAGAACCACTTATAACGTGGCCATGAAACTTGCTATTAACATTTTGTGGTGTAAGTTGTCGAGAGTATCAGATTCTGGGGATATATGTATGTTCATACATCAGACAGTATGTCACACTTGCGTTTGTGCATGTCCCTGTTAATTCATGTATGCTGTTCTGTACATGTTGATCATTATGGTCACTAACTGTTTTCATCATACTGAATTTGCATTCACAGCTAGGAGGAGGGAGGGATGTAATTGACATGCTTGTTACATGTTGAGTTTATGGATCACTGTTAGGTTTAACAGCTGTGGATGACTTGGCTTTCAAATGAATTTAATAATATGAATATTGGGGACAGCCTTGGTCGTGAAAGGTGAAATATATGGAAGTGAAATGTTGCTGCTGCTCTTATTTCCAGTGAATGAAGTAAATAAGAAGCTGATGAATCTGAGGACCTACTACAGTAAAGAGCTGGCCAAGGTGAAGAAGTCGAGGCTGATGGCAGGGGACAGCAGAGAAGTGTACCAATCACAGTGGCCCTTCTTCGATCACATGAACCTCTTCCTCAGCGCACAGGTCGTGCCCAGGAAGGCCACCATCTCTGTAAGTGTCTCTTTCAGCATTGGTGCCGTTGTGTAGCTATTCTAAGGTAAATGTTTCCTTCTGTTAGGGTGTCACTCCCACTGCCGTGGAGACTCGGTCTTCAAGGAGAAGTGGCTCTACAGAGGAAGCAGGTAAAATCCCAGCCAAAATAATTTAGAACAGGGACGAACATGTTTTTTCATGTCCTGATATTCCTTCAAAATGTATATATAGCTAGATAGATCAAGATACATATGTTGGGGGTAAAATAAACCCTATCAAATTTCCTGTTCAAGAAAGGACAATGCAATGCGTGTTATTTATTTCAGACCTCATTATGCATTGGTTTCCTTTGTACGATATCATTTTAAAACAGTCATAAATTCTGTTTTGTGAACGAATACGAACATGGTCATTTTTGCCACCAAATAGCTTTCAAGCAGTGTTGGTGTTTTATTTTAAAACATGATATCTGGTAGTACACAGGGTTAAATAGATTTTTGTTTGCAAGTCTTTCTTTCAATCTTGCTCTTTCCTGGTCACCTATGCCCTTTCTCCACTGGCACATCCGACCCGTGAGGGCTCGGTACGGGTGGTTCTCCACTGGCTATTTGTCGAGCAGAGCGAGAAATAAACCGTGAAACTCCGGTCTCACAAGTCATCTGAATCTGGCTCGGAGTCGAGCCGAGCCAGGGGCGGGGTTAAGGGTTTTCATCATTACGTTGCATCAGTCGGTACACTCCACAAAGACAAACAACAAACATGGCGGGCAGCGAGTGTGATGAGAGAAGTACAGCCCATTCAAAAACACAAAATTGTACCAAGCTTTTCATCCTTGACTTTTATTACATTAATATAAAGAAAAAAATGCAGAAAATAAAACAATTCTAAACTTATTTATAAAAATAGTCAAAGTACTGTACAGCTGTATCATACATACGACCACAGCTCTCTTTATGCTCATGCAGCTGCTTTTTTTATTTAAGAACCCAATCAAAAAACAACAGCTATCCTTAAATGGGATATCTTTGAGAAATCATATTTTTGAAAACTTCTTTTTTCCCCTTCAACAGAACTAATTGAACTTTTTTAAGTTGATATAATCAGTGCAATTTGTGGATTATAAAGACATTCCTAAATATAATTACAAAATATAGCAATAAAAGATACAGCTGTACTGTTGGTCTATTAATCTTTGAATACCATTTGTTTGCTCATCTATTGGCAAACTGAGTTAATTAATAACAACTGTCTTTCGTTGCGTGTGACGTCAGTAGCACGACTCAGCTCTGCTGTGGAAAAGCAACCCAGGCTCTCCTTAACCGCACGTGAGGGCTCGGTTGTACAGTAGAAAAGAGGCACTAGAGTTGTTGAGCTATTTTCTAGTTCTAGTCACATTTAAATACTTTATGAACACAGTACACATACAACATAATATGAACATACTCCATTCCCTCTGTGTTTGTCACTTTGAGGTTCCACTGTTGCATTAAGACCTCTTCTCCTAACTGTGTATCTGCAGGAGCTCGCTGAAGAGAATGGGGATGCTGGTGATGACAAGGGTAGTAAGCCCTACAGAGAAGACTCCAACCTGGGGACCAGCTCTGTGGTGAGCAGCAAATGGAAAGCTCCCAATCACCTGGGCGCCCACAAGAAGTTTCGAGAGGGCCTGCTGCTCCAGGAAGCTGTCCAGGCGTACAAGGCAGCCTCCCTGCCCACCACCCCTCTCCCAGCCCCGCGATTCGATGATGAGGAAGACATTTTTGGGAAGCACGTGGCCAACGAGCTGCGGCTCGTCAGCAACCTGAGGGCCAAGCAGTTCGCTAAGCTGCAGATCCAGAACATCCTCTTCGAAGCGCAGTTTGGCTACTCCCAGCCGCCCCACGTGTCGAGCCGAGTCCCCGAGGGTCCCTCTGACACGGAGAGTGCCCCTGATCTCCCCCGAAAATGCCTCTTGTCCCACAAGGAGAAGAATCTGTCCCGCCTGTGCAGGGATAAAGACCCTACAGATTGATACTTCACCTGTGTGAAGGTTTTTAAAAAGCAACACGTCCTACCTCAAGTGTAAGAGCAGGCGACGATGAGCGTTCCGTTTAACAGGTTATTATGAGAAGCCTTTGGCTGCATTCACACTGTGTCTGTTTCGTTTGAAACAATGCATCAATGTGCTCGCTGCTCACATTTATCTGCGAGCAAAGGGACAGAGTTCGTTTAGATGGGAACTTTTGTTTGTTTGTTTGGTCCTTTTCCAACTTTTTTCAGGACTGAGTTTGTTTGTGTTCACAACGCAGTTTGCAAGTGCACTCGGTTCATTTATATGGTCTGTGAACCGGATGTTTACAATGTCCTGCAAGGTATCTTGAAAGATGGCAGCTATTGATGTAGTGCTCTGTTTTTTTAATAACTTGTTTTAGATTATTACGTGTTGCTGTGGAAGAAAGCACTGGGGGAGCACTTTTTAATTCATTTAATGAACACATTTTTTGAATGCCTGTAGTGCAGTATTCAGTTACACAATACTGCACTATTGTTCTACTGTAGGCATTAAACAAAGTCATTTGTTTAATTTTTGTGAGCTTTGTCCAGTTCGTCTTTGATTTTGGGGTCTAACCAAATTTCTATCGGAGCTTCAGTTTCTCGCACTGTTCATGTAGTTTAGGGTTACCACATTTCCAGAGTGAAAAACTACAGGGACATGTTTTTTAATTTCCTGACATTGTCTTATCATATACTGTTATTTTAACAATCATGATTTAAAAATTAAACATCGGGTGTATGTACTGCAGATCATAACAACTCATTATTTTCATTGTCATCTAATCAAAACATGTTAAATTTACAAAAAGTCAGATTAGAAAAAAATAGATTTTGCTATTGCCAGTTAAATGTGTGATCTACACATAATCATAAGATTGTTTTGTTTTATTTGAATGGCGCTAACACAACCTAATACATGTGCTGTTAACTTGCTGAGCACACTGGTGCAGTTTGGTACTTTTAATACAAATGTGAATACAATAACAAAACTGGGACAAGCTAACAATTTTACTGTTTCAGACCGAGACAAAAAATGATCACCGAAAACAGGGACGATCTGTAACCCTAATGTAGGTTCCCTGAGACATTTCAATTTTTGCTCTACTTGTTTCCTCAGAATATTAACTAAAATGTTTACTTCTGATTTAAGGTTACCTTGTATAGTTCGTTTCCTATGTGCAAAAGGACTGAGTCCAGCATTTTTTCACATTGAGATTTAGCAACGGAACCAGACTTGTTTGCCAAACGGACCGAGACCACCTCTTTAGGTGGGCTTGGTATGGTTCGGTTCCCCAAGCAGACTTTGTTGTTCACACTTCACACCAAACGTACCGAACCGTACCGATTGTGGACCAAACCCCCTAAACGGACCCAGTGTGAACACAGCATTTTTTTAATCTAGACTTGCCGAGCATTGTCATGCTAAAAGGGAGCGGCTTATCGGTACAACTTTGATGGCATGACTCTACATCCGGTTGCTGTAGTCTGTCCTTCCAGCTTGTTTAAGTCCTTTGACCCTACTGGAGTTTAAAACTACGCTGAATATTGATTCTTTGAGGATGAGCTTGAATGCATAATCAGAGCGTGTGACCCCCTTCCCCTCAAATGAAAAGCAAAAGCTAGGTTATACTAGGTCTGGTGTTTATTAAGTGCACAATATTATTTCCTGTAAATCTAAATTTATATAGCTCATTATTGCCCAAATTGCTCCTATTTTTGTTCATAGTTACTTTAAAATGTTTCTAAAAACAAACATGAAACACACTGCATACAGGTCACAGAAGTCTAAATGTGTCTTTATTCCAATGATTCCATGCGTTTTTGCCTTCGCGTATGTACAGTACTGTTGGCTAGATCTTATTTTGTATTAAAAACCCATTGAAAATGTTTAATGTGTTACTGATTCTTTTGCCATGAGGTATTTAGGCAGAGGTGGCGGTTACTGTGTATTTCTACAGGGACCATGCCCCACAGGACCCCATACAGATTTGAAAATCCGGAATTTATACCTATTTAAGAAGGATATCGTTCTTCAAATATCAGGTCTCGCAGGGTGTTTCCAGCGAAGTGCTGACATTTAAAGTAGTTTGTTTTCTTAAGCTAAATCAGGGCTTGCAGGTCGCAATCCTATTCATCTGCTGCTATAGGTACAGAGTTGCAGGAGCATGACTTGGATTACAGTGAGATGAAATGCTTTGAGAGAAAAAGGAAGGAGTAAGAGGGGAAGGGGTTAAATAATGTTAATACCAAGGTTCATCCGGTGTGATCTGAAAGCATTGCACGTTATTTTATTTTATTGAGAGCTCGGTTGGAATGAAAACCAGACGACACAGTGGGCCCCCAGGACCAGGGTTGAGAAACACTGGTCTGGAGCAGGGGTCTCCAATCCTGGTCCTGAAGGGCCCACGTCCATCCTGGTTTTTGTTCCAACAGTACTCTAAATTACTTAATTGGACCAATTAAGTGCTTAAAAGCATTTTTTTCTTTTTCTTACAGCACCTTGAAAAAAAACAAAGGAAATGCACTTGTAACTGTGAACTGCAGGGTATCAATTGCATAGCAGTTCAATCTGTTCCTGGTTTTCCAGTGAGTTTAATAGAACACACCTGAGTTTTGTTAGATAAAGGCAGTACACTGCTTTATAAGGAGAACAGCTTGTTAAAAAAAACGGAACCCCACTGAATGAAGGATTACATCATTATATTTAATGAGCTTCTGCACAATAATATTCCTATGATTTAATTCAATAAACAACAATCACAAGATGTATTGGCAGTCGTACGATCGATGAATAAGGTACGGACGGCAGCCTGTCTAGTTTTACACTCATTTTAATATCAATCCCCAATATAGCATTTAACTACCGTTCATTACCATTACAAATAGGGATATAAGCATCGTGACGTAATTTTGCAAACATTTTAACTTCAAATCATTTTATTTAATATTTGGAATAATTCAGTTCCATAAATGTTGTCAATATATTTTGGGATTCTTCACATTTGTTTCAGGAGTTAGTACAATATCACAACTTTTGTCTAAAGAATTTTGGGTTTGTTGCAGTTGAGAACATGTTTAGTACACAGCTGGGGACGATCTGGAGCTGCTTTTTGTTGCAATTGGTATTTAGTTGTGTACTTTAGAGATCATCCCCAGTTAGTACACTTATTTTAGTTCGCTGCAATTGACCCCATGAGTCAGAGTGACAGGGTGTGTTTTTAATTTGGACTTGCACTGAAATACTGTAGAACAGCTGTCTCTGAGATTATATATATTATATATTTATTTATTTATTTTAGCTCAAAGAGCCAGCTGTGCAGAAGTATTCACCCCCATGCACAGTTTTCACATTTTGTTGGCAGCTGAGTGTACTCCACAACGCTTTCAAATTAGACTTTACATGTAGAATCTACACAAACTACTCCACATTGATAAAGTTAAAAAATGCATATAGAATATTAATAAGTAAGATTTACAGAGAAAAACAGATTAATGTCGGTTGCATAAGTATTCAACCCCTTTGCTACTGTAGCCCTAAATCAGCTCAGGTGCAAATGATTTGTTTGAAAGGTCACAAAATTAGTGAAATGGTTTCAGCCTGTGTGTACTCAAAGTGGTTTAACTTGTAGATCATTTCCCTCAGGTATATAACGACTTTCAAGATGCAACTTACATAGTGATCCAACAAAGCAACCATGAAGACCAAGGAGCTTTCGAAACAAGTCAGGGATAAAGTGGTAGAGAGGCACAGAGCAGGAGAAGGGTACAAGAACATTTCAAAGGCGCTGATTATCCCTTTCAGCACAGTGAGGTCCATCATTAACAAGTGGAAGATGCATCATACCACCAAGACACTACCCAGATCAGGTCGCTCTCCCAAACTGAGCAGCCGAGGAAGCAGGAAACTGGTTCGGGATGTCACTCTGAAGCCAACAATGACCTTGAGAGATCTGCAAAGTTCTGTGTATGAGATGGGAGTCAGTGTTCACACATCAACAATACTCCGGTCCCTACACAAAGCTGGCCTGTATGTGGCAAAAAAGAAGCCATTACTCAAAAAGCCTCATCTTAAAGCATGTATGTAGTTTGCAAAAAAGCATGTAGATAATTCTGCAGACATGTGGACAAAGTTTTTTTGGTCAGAAGAGATCAAACTTTTCGGTCTAAATTCCAAGCATTATGTCTGGCTCAAGCCCAACACTGCACATCACCCAGTCAACACCATCCCAACTGTCAAGCATGGTGGTGGCAGCATCATGTTATGGGGATGCTTCTCTTCAGCAGGGACTGGGAAGCTTGTCAGGATAGAGGGGAGAATGGATGGTACAGGTGAATCCTTGAGGAAAACCCGTTTGAGTCAGCCAAGACTCAAACAGGAAACTGGGGAGGAAATTCACATTTCAGCAGGACAATGACCAAAGCACAAAGCCAAAACCACACTGGAGTGGTTGAACAAGAAGAGAATTAATGTTCTTGAGTGGCTCAAAGTCCTGACTTGAATCCAATCGAAAATTTATGGTGAAACTTGAAGATTGCAGTCCATCGCCGATCCCCAACAAACTTATCAGAACTGGAGCAATTTTCCTGTGAAGAATGGGCAACAATTTCACCATCCTACTGTGCAAAGCTAGTAGAGACCTATCCAAAAAGACTCATAGCAGTAATTGCTGCAAAAGGTGCTTCTACCAAGTACTGACTTAAGGGGCTGAATATTTATGCAACCAGTAAATTTTATTTTGAACATTTTCTTTGCAAGTTTTGCTGACATTTAACCTCCTCCTTAGATAACAGTGTTCAGTTTAAATACTACAGCTTTGAATAAAAAAAGTGTGTTTGAAAAACTGGGCATAAATTATTTGTAATTCAACAAAATGTGACATTGGTAGGGCGTGAATACTTCTGCAAACCACTATATATGGTAGCACATTCTAGTGTCTGTGCCACGCTGCCCACACCAAAAGTGTCTGGCAGCCCAGGACAGAAGGAGTCAAGAGCTGAGCAAGGTAAGCAGTAATCGAACGCTGCAGGGCACGATTAGCCAGCAAAACCGCAGCTCTCCAGCCCTGTTTGTCACGCACTTGTTCTGATGCCATGACATCATGAAATGGATCAGCAGGAGATTTTTAAACTCTTAGTTAAAAAATAATATTATATATATATATATATATATATATATATATATATATATATATATATATATAATACAGCTCTGGGAAAAATTAAGAGACCACTGCAAAATTATCAGTTTCTCTGGTTTTACTATTTATAGCTATGTGTTTGGGTAAAATGAACATTTTTGTTTTATTCTATAAACTACTGACAACATTTCTCCCAAATTCCAAATAAAAATATTGTCATTTAGAGCATTTATTTGCAGAAAATGACAACTGGTCAAAATAACAAAAAAGATGCAGTGTTGTCAGACCTCGAATAATGCAAAGAAAATAAGTTCATATTCATTTTTAAACAACACAATACTAATGTTTTAACTAAGGAAGAGTTCAGAAATCAATATTTGGTGGAATAACCCTGATTTTCAAGCACAGCTTTCATGCATCTTGGCATGCTCTCCACCAGTCTTTCACATTGATGTTGGGTGACTTTATGCCACTCCTGGCAAAAATTCAAGCAGCTTCGGCTTTGTTTGATGGCTTGTGACCATCCATCTTCCTCTTGATCACATTCCAGAGGTTTTCAATGGGGTTCAGGTCTGGAGATTGGCTGGCCATGACAGGGTCTTGATCTGGTGGTCCTCCATCCACACCTTGATTGACCTGGCTGTGTGGCATGGAGCATTGTCCTGCTGGAAAAACCAATCCTCAGAGTTGGGGAACATTGTCAGAGCAGAAGGAAGCAAGTTTTCTTCCAGGACAACCTTGTACTTGGCTTGATTCATGCCAAAGCTGCCCGATTCCAGCCTTGCTGAAGCACTCCCAGATCATCACCGATCCTCCACCACATTTCACAGTGGGTGCGAGACACTGTGGCTTGTAGGCCTCTCCAGGTCTCCGTCTAACCATTAGACGACCAGGTGTTGGGCAAAGCTGAAAACTGGACTCATCTGGGGGTGCTTCAGCAAGGCTGGAATCAGGCAGATTTGTCTTTGTGAAGGACGCATGAATCAAGCCAAGTACAAGGTTGTCCTGGAAGAAAACTTGCTTCCTTCTGCTCTGACAATGTTCCCCAACTCTGAGGATTGGTTTTTCCAGCAGGACAATGCTCCATGCCACACAGCCAGGTCAATCAAGGTGTAGATGGAGGGCCACCAGATCAAGACCCTGTCATGGCCAGTGCAATCTCCAGACCTGAACCCCATTGAAAACCTCTGGAATGTGATCAAGAGGAAGATGGGTGGTCACAAGCCATCAAACAAAGCCGAGCTGCTTGAATTTTTGCGCCAGGAGTGGCATAAAGTCACCCAACATCAATGTGAAAGACTGGTGGAGAGCATGCCAAGATGCATGAAAGCTGTGCTTGAAAATCAGGGTTATTCCACCAAATATTGATTTCTGAACTCTTCCTAATTTAAAACATTAGTATTGTGTTGTTTAAAAATGAATATGAACTTATTTTCTTTGCATTATTCGAGGTCTGACAACAATGCATCTTTTTTGTTATTTTGACCAGTTGTCATTTTCTGCAAATAAATGCTCTAAATGACAATATTTTTATTTGGAATTTGGGAGAAATGTTGTCAGTAGTTTATAGAATAAAACAACAATGTTCATTTTACCCAAACACATAGCTATAAATAGTAAAACCAGAGAAACTGATAATTTTGCAGTGGTCTCTTAATTTTTCCCAGAGCTGTATATATATATATATATATATATATATATATATATATATATATATACACACACTACTGTTCAAAAGTTTGGGGTCACTTAGAAATTTCCTTGTTTTCGAAAGAAAAGCAAATTTTTTGTCCATTAAAATAACATCAAATTGATCAGAAATACAGTAGACATTGTTAATGTTGTAAATGACTATTGTAGCTGGAAACGGCTGATTTGTAATGGAATATCTACATAGGCGTACAGAGGCCCATTATCAGCAACCATCAGTCCTGTGTTCCAATGGCACGTTGTGTTTGCTAATCCAAGTTTATCATTTTAAAAGGCTAATTGATCATTAGAAAACCCTTTCGCAATTATGTTAGCACAGCTGAAAACTGTTGTGCTGATTAAAGAAGCAATAAAACTGGCCTTCTTTAGACTAGTTGAGTATCTGGAGCATCAGCAATTGTGGGTTCGATTACAGGTTCAAAATGGCCAGAAACAAAGAACTTTCTTCTGAAACTCGTCAGTCTATTCTTGTTCTGAGAAATGAAGGCTATTCCATGCAGAAATTGCCAAGAAACTGAAGATCTCGTACAACGCTGTGTACTACTCCCTTCACAGAACAGCGCAAACTGACTCTAACCAGAATAGAAAGAGGAGGGAGGCCCCGGTGCACAACTGAGCAAGAGGACAAATACATTAGAGTGTCTAGTTTGAGAAACAGACGCCTCACAGGTCCTCAACTGGCAGCTTCATTAAATAGTACCCGCAAAACACCAGTCTCAATGTCAACAGTGAAGAGGCGACTCCGGGATGCTGGCCTTCTAGGCAGAGTTGCAAAGAAAAAGCCATATCTCAGACTGGCCAATAAAAAGAAAAGATTAAGATGGGCAAAAGATCACAGACACTGGCAGAGGAAGATTGGAAAAAAGTGTTATGGACAGACGAATCTAAGTTTGAGGTGTTCGGACCACAAAGAAGAACATGTGAGACGCAGACCAAATGAAAAGATGCTGGAGGAGTGCTTGACGCCATCTGTCAAGCATGGTGGAGGCAATGTGATGGTCTGGGGGTGCTTTGGGGTTGGTAAAGTGGGAGATTTGTACAGGGTAAAAGGGATCTTGAAGAAGGAAGGCTATCACTCCATTTTGCAACGCCATGCCATACCCTGTGGACGGCGCTTGATTGGAGCCAATTTCCTTCTACAACAGGACAATGACCCAAAGCACAGCTCCACACTATGCAAGAACTATTTAGGGAAGAAGCAGTCAGCTGGTATTCTGTCTATAATGGAGTGGCCAGCACAGTCACCGGATCTCAACCCTATTGAGCTGTTGTGGGAGCAGCTTGACCGTATGGTACGTAAGAAGTGCCCATCAAGCCAATCCAACTTGTGGGAGGTGCTTCAGGAAGCATGGGGTGAAATCTTTTCAGATTACCTCAACAAATTGACAACTAGAATGCCAAAGGTCTGCAAGGCTGTAATTGCTGCAAATGGAGGATTCTTTGACGAAAGCAAAGTTTGAAGGACACAATTATTATTTCAATTAAAAATCATTATTTCTAACCTTGTCAATGACTATATTTTCTATTCAAACTCATTTCATGTATGTTTTCATGGAAAACAAGGAAATTTCTAAGTGACCCCAAACTTTTGAACGGTAGTGTATATATATATATATATATATATATACAGTACTGTGCAAAAGTTTTAGGCAGGTGTGAAAAAATGCTGTAAAGTAAGAATGCTTTCAAAAATAGACATGTTAATAGATTATATTTATCAATTAACTAAATGCAAAGTGAGTGAACAGAAGAAAAATCTAAATCAAATCCATATTTGGTGTGACCACCCTTTGCCTTCAAAACAGCATCAATTCTTCTAGGTACACTTGCACAAAGTCAGGGATTTTGTAGGCATATAGTCAGGTGTATGATTAAACAATTATACCAAACAGGTGCTAATGATCATCAATTCAATATGTAGGTTGAAACACAATCATTAACTGAAACAGAAACAGCTGTGTAGGAGGAATAAAACTGGGCGAGGAACAGCCAAACTCAGCTAACAAGGTGAGGTTGCTGAAGACAGTTTACTGTCAAAAGTCATACACCATGGCAAGACTGAGCACAGCAACAAGACACAATGTAGTTATACTGCATCAGCAAGGTCTCTCCCAGGCAGAAATTTCAAGGCAGACAGGGGTTTCTAGATGTGCTGTCCAAGCTCTTTTGAAGAAGCACAAAGAAACGGGCAACGTTGAGGACCGTAGACGCAGTGGTCGGCCAAGGAAACATACTGCAGCAGATGAAAGACACATCATGCTTACTTCCCTTCGCAATCAGAAGATGTCCAGCAGTGCCATCAGCTCAGAATTGGCAGAAAACAGTGGGACCCTGGTACACCCATCTACTGTCCGGAGAAGTCTGGTCAGAAGTGGCCTTCATGGAAGACTTAGGGACAAAAAGCCATACCTCCGACATGGAAACAAGGCCAGCGACTCAACTATGCACGAAAACACAGGAACTGGGGTGCAGAAAAATGGCAGCAGGTGCTCTGGACTGATGAGTCAAAATTTGAAATATTTGGCTGTAGCAGAAGGCAGTTTGTTAGCGAAGGCCTGGAAAGCGATACCGAATGAGTGTCTGCAGGCAACAGTGAAGCATGGTGGAGGTTCCTTGCAAGTTTGGGGCTGCATTTCTGCAAATGGAGTTGGGGATTTGGTCAGAATTAATGGTCTCCTCAATGCTGAGAAGTACAGGCAGATACTTATCCATCATGCAATACCATCAGGGAGGCATCTGATTGGCCCCAAATTTATTCTGCAGCATGACAACGACCCCAAACATACAGCGAAAGTCATTAAGAACTATCTTCAGCGTAAAGAAGAACAAGGAGTCCTGGAAGTGATGGTATGGCCCCACAGAGCCCTGATCTCAACATCATCGAGTCTGTCTGGGATTACATGAAGAGAGAGAAGCAACTGAGGCTGCCTAAATCGACAGAAGAACTGTGGTTAGTTCTCCAAGATGTTTGGGCCAACCTACCTGCCGAGTTCCTTCAAAAACTGTGTGCAAGTGTACCTAGAAGAATTGATGCTGTTTTGAAGGCAAAGGGTGGTCACACCAAATATTGATTTGATGTAGATTTTTCTTCTGTTCACTCAGTTTGCATTTTGTTAATTGATAAATATAAACTATTAACATGTCTATTTTTGAAAGCATTCTTACTTTACAGCATTTTTTCACACCTGCCTAAAACTTTTGCACAGTACTGTATATATATAAAATTTTATTTTATTTAGCCGAGAACAAAATAAGAATTGAGCGGGACTTGATCAAAGTATTTAAAAGTCTTAAAAGGAGCAGACAAAATATCTGTAACCAGTACTTTAAGCACAGTACAGAAACCAGGACCAGAGGACATTAAGTGGAGATAGACTTGGGACAGAGAAATGGAGACACTACTTTCACACTAATCCCTTCTCCTTAAACACAATATACAATATTTAGTGATCTGTACTATGTGAAGGGGATGTATACCCAAGGTATAAACAGTGATGGTTTAACTGTGGGGTTTTGTAAAGGTTGAAGCTGCAGATAAAGAGTTTTTGTGGTGTCACTGAAAAAGGGTGTGTCAAAGGGATAGTGGGTGGGGGTCTGTCCAGGGGATGATGTCATCCCAGTTGGAGGAGGCACAGGGAGCAGGTGCACATTGTCAGGTGTGTGAAGGCAGAGCTGTGATTGGAGGTGACAGCCAGTAATTACTGCCAGTCTGTGAGCGTAGAGTGTGAAGTGTGTTTGGTTTAATTAACACATTCTCACTGGAAAGCTGACAGTCACACAGAGAACATTTTTTTCAACTAATAATTTCATCTGCTCGCTTCTCTTTAATCCCAGGTATTCTAGGAACGAGCTAAAAACATAGTTTGACTGACTCTATTTAGCCTATAACAAAGAAGAATTATGGTGGACTTGATCGAAATCTTTAAAATCTTAAAAGTAGTTGACAAGGTTAACCCTGACCAATACTTTATGCGCAGCACAGAAACCAGGACCAGAGGACACACAGTTGGAAATGAAGTGGAGACAGACAGAGGGTAGTTATACAATGAATCCCATGTTTACAATAACACCACAGACATATTCTATAATAGTTTTTTTCTGTATTAGTTAAGTATACATTAATAATATTTTCCTTGTTCCAGTTCATTGTATTTATTATTTTTATTTTATTCATAAAACTTTTTAAAAACGCAATTAGAAGTCCAAGGTAAAACTACAAGAAACCAAACAAAGAACACAAACGTCCTGACCAGTACACTGAGGAAGGCACTAAACAAACTAGAACAGGATTGGAAGGAACAAAGACCAGGAGTGGAAGGGCACACGGGCAGAAACCCCTGCACTCCTAATGGCCCTGGCTGGAAGCTGGAAGTAAGGCCCGCTCTTCTCTCGGCTCAGTGAAACCTCACACACAAACACACAGAGTAGTAGCAGCCTGCAGTAATTGGATTACGTCACAAAGTACCTGCAGAGCTGATTATAAACAACAGTCCAACAACAGTTCAATGGTCAAAATGAAGATTTATTGTTGCTTTTAAATAATACGACTGACTATACACAACGATGTGTACAGCCAGTCAAAACCACGGGGTTCAGTCCCGAAATAATAATACAATAACACACACTTTAAAACATCTACACGATCACCAGTCCAACAGTGAGTGCTCAGGGTGCAAGTGGTGTTTTGAACAGTGAACAGTAACTGTGCAGTGCAGTCCGGGTTTGATGCTGGCTGAACAGCAACAGCTCCCAGATACTTATCGTCTACTGCATTCAGGTGCTTTCTGGTATTGTGGCCCCGCCCCCTTCTCGGATGACCAGCTTCCAAATGACCCTGGAATAAACTGCCAAACCATCCATTCCAGGGCACTCTGCTCCAATTATACAGTGTCCTCACAGGTCAGGAGGGAGACAAGGCCCTGAAGTGGTGGGGACAATTTTACCCCCCAGAGGTGAGCCAGGAAGTGCAAGACTATCTGAAAGCACAGTTTGCAAGTAGAAATTACAGTCCAAATTTATCAGGGGAAACTTTTATATGGGTAGTTCACACTCAAGATTTGGGACTTTACAAAATGTGTAAGAGATTTGCTAAGGACAACCCAAGTCAGAATTGAGAGTAAGGCTCTGTGCACCTTTGTCATTGTCTTGTTGTGATCAGAGATAAAAGTGCAGCAGGGCTGAGTGGATGTTATCCTGTTAGGAGGAGTGTGGGATAAACAGAAAAGCTTAATATCCTGCTGATCCCATTTTACAAAAATACCACCAGATCTCTCTCTCTCTCCTACTTCTTCATTTCTCAATTTCCTTCTCTCATTTCCCTCTTTCCTGCTGCCCCCTTCCACCCTCTCCCCTCTTTCTCCACTTCCTCCCTTGCTCACCTATCTTCTTTCCTTTCCCATTATTCCCCCCACCCCTCCCCCATGGCTTTTCCTTCTCTTTCCTCTCTGCCCCCTCCCTTTTCAATCCTGTCTCCCCTCTGTTTCCCTCTCTTCTTCCCAGTCTCCTCTCCCCTGCCTCATGTCTTTCTTATTCCCCTACTTGTTTTTTTCCCTCACTCTCTCTCTCTCTCCACTCCCTCTCCCTCTCCCACCCCCACCCCACCCTTCCCCCTCTGCCCTCTCCCTGATTCCCAGAGCAGCTGGTAATTACATTCCTAAATAGACAGAGCAGTGGAGCAAATCCTATTTGAGCAGATACAAATGGGATATCCAAGAATAATTCTGAGCCCAGCAAACAAATATCACTGCACACAGATTCGAGGTGGGGGGGCATGTTACTGTGGGGGGCAAGCAGACAGACAGGCAGGGTGGTCCGATCAAGGTGAGACACAGGGGACCTTGTCTCTTGTCTTCCTGTATTGAACTGTCACTGTACTTTTTGAAAGTATTACATCATCGAGTTTTGCCCGCCCTTTTACATTATCTCAGCCCATTGAACTGAATGGAAAGGCAAGGGCTGGACGTGAACTGCAAACCAAACATTTTCATTCAACTAAAGGGCAAGCTCTGTAGTCGAGAGGTAAGAACAGGTCTTATACTATTGTCAGTATTCTCCATTACAGCTTGACCTAGCCATGTTGGTTTTTTGGTTGTTTTTTTTAACAATTATTTTTATTCATTTTCTTCCAATTTTGGAATGTCCAATTATTATTCAACCTGGCTCACTGCTGCAACCTCCGAACTAACCACACAGTTCTGAATTGCATACAGGCCGGCCACAGGGGTCGCTGGTGTGCGGCGAGCCAAGGACTCCCCAGCTGACCTAACCCCTGCCTCGCCCGGGCGGTGCTTGGCCAATTGTGCGGTGCCCCCTGGGAACTCCCATCCACGATCGGCAACTGCATAGCTTGGATTCAAACCAACGATCTCCAAGCTATAGGGCGCGTGCTGCACTCCGGCACTTACCGGATGCGCCACTCGGGACCCCCCCTCCTAGCCATGTTGTTGATGCTTAATCACTGGGATCATTTAAGACCCAATTTGCCAAGGTTCTGAGATAAATCAGCTACTAGGAACCAGATGAGCTTAGATCAGCTGAATGGCCTCCTCTCGCTTGTAGATTTTCTTATGTTCTTTTTTTTATACAGACTGGAGGTCACACTGCAGCCCAGCACACTAAGCACTGAGCAACTCAAACCCACTGCAGTCCAACAGTCTAACCACTGAGCAACTCAAACCCACTGCAGTTCAACAGTCTAACCACTGAGTAACTCAAATCCACTGCCTTCCACACTGTAGCCCAACACTCTAACACTGAGCAACTCAAACCCACTGCCTTCCACACTAGAGTACAGCACTTTCACTAACCACCTTGCTTCTCTAACACAATTAAAATAGGTCCTAGAGCAGATAGTGACCTCTGGGTGACAGGCTTTGTTTCCTATTAATGAGTGACCAACAGAAGGTCTGAATAATTCTGAATGAGCTGCTTGACATGAATCACCACTGCTAGCTACCTCCAGAGAGGGAAGCATTAAAATCACTCCACTGTGTGCAGGCAGAGAAAGGACAAGGGGTATAAGATTTGATGCCCACATGTGACAGAAAAATATGAAATATTTACTGCGAAAGATGTTTCACCTTCAGTAAAACTACCATTGGGGTATATTTGAAGAAGTGAACTTGTCTATTGCCACATTCCTTCTTTTTTCAAATCCTATGCCAGTCCACTTGTACAGTTTTGATCTTTTTAAGGTAATTTTCCCAAAACTTTGACAAGAAGTATTAAGAATCATGAAGATCTGGATACGACCAGTGACTGCTGTGAATAGTGCAGCTGGCAACAAGGGAAAGACCTCGTGACAGCCTGGAGAGACAGCTGACAGGAGGAAAGAGACCCCATTGGGGCTGGCAAGGGTTAGCTACCCTTGTCGGCAGTATCCAGCTCTGTGTTTACAGGATGCTGGAGACACCCGCCCAAGGCTTCAAAGAAATTAAAGAGAAAAATACCCCTAGAGTCTGCGAGAGCGGGGGCGGAAGATGACTCAACGTTGGACAACACGGTTAAGGACTTAGGAACGGAAACGGATACGAGTATGGAGAGTACCTCACAAAAGACTAGTTCAAGATCTGCAGTTAGCAAAGACATGGAACTCCAGGTTTGTGTCTGCGGCTGGAGCAAGGCGACAACGGTCAGGGGTTTGAAGATTCATCAAGTGAGAATGAAATGCTTGAGGGAGAAGGGACAAGGGCCTCGCATTGATCAGTACTTCTTACGAAGTCAGTCAAGTCAGTCGAATGAAATCCAGCGACAGGAAGCAAACCACAGTTCGCAGGATATCAGCACCCCTGTCATAGATGTGAGGAGGACTTGCATGGACACAGTTAGTGATGAACCTAATGATCCTTGTGAACCCGGTCAGACAAATCAGCGTAAGAGAGAAAAGAACCTCAACGGGCACAAGCCTGGAGTTAAATGGCCAAGAGCTTGTGAGAAAACTGCATGGGACACAGTAAACACAGATCTCTGCTTTGCATTGGAAAGGTTAAGTGGAACAGTTGAAAAGAAACTGGATAAATTTGGGGACATCATCTACGCATATGGAAGCGAGAGGTTTGGAGTTGAAAAAAGGAAGGAAAAAGTACAAACTATTCCTGGAAAGTCTAGACGGCAACAGGAGATTGATCGCTTAGTTAGAGAAAGGAGACAGCTGAGGAAGCAATGGAGAGGAGCAGAAGAAAGTCAGAAGGAGGGACTCAATCTCTTACAAAGGGTCATAAAAGATAAGCTTGCAACATTGCGCAGAGCTGAGCGCCTACGGAAACACTACAAAAAGAAGGAGAGTGCGAGAACTAACTTTTATAAAGACCCATTCAAATTTGTAAAGAAGTTATTCACCAGTGAGAAGAATGGCGCACTAAAAGCATCTAAGTTTGAGCTGGAGAGATATTTGGAGGAAACACATACAGATTCAAAAAGGCAGGAGCCTATGTCAATTCCTTCAGACATCCCACCTATCAATCCACCAGAATACCAAATGGAGGACTGTGCACCTAAGTGGAAAGAAGTAGAGCAAGCTGTGAAAAAAGCAAGGGCTTCATCATCTCCAGGGCCTAATGGAGTTCCGTACAGAGTGTACAAGAGTTCTACGAATCCTGTGGAAACTGATGAAAGTAGCATGGAAAAAACAGGTTGTACCAAGAGCATGGCGCCGAGCAGGTGGAGTCTTTATACCTAAAGAAAAAGATTCTAGCAGCATCAGTCAGTTTCGCCCTATTTCCCTATTAAACGTAGAAGGCAAGATTTTCTTCAGCATTATTGCTCAGAGATTGTCAACTTACCTATTAAAGAACTGCTTCATTGACACTTCAATACAAAAAGCGGGCATTCCAGGTTTCCCAAGATGCTTAGAACACATCAATGTGATCTGGCAACAAATTCAATCAGCTAAAAGGAGAGGAAGGAGCTCCATGTGACATTCCTGGATTTGGCTAATGCATATGGTTCAGTGCCACATGAACTTCTTTGGGCAGCATTTGATTTTTCAGTGTACCAATGACAATAACAAATCTAGTGAAAGCCTACTTTGGAGATTTGCAATTTAGTTTTTCAACTTCAGAATTCAGCACTACATGGCAATGCCTAGAAGTTGGAATAATGGCAGGATGCACCATTTCTCCACTGGCTTTTACCATGGCAATGGAAGTAATTATTAGGGCATCAAAATGGGTAGTGGGAGGAGAGCGCTTGGCTTCTGGAATACGACTACCACCAATTCGAGCATATGTGGATGACATGACAACCATGACTACAACAGTAGCCTGCACTAATTGGTTATTGGGCAAATTAACCAATAACATTGAATGGGCACGAATGCAATTCAAACCCACTAAATCAAGGAGCATCTCTATAATTAAAGGTAAAGTAGTAGATAAAATGTTCTTCATTAATGGTGAGGCAATACCAACAGTGTCTGAGAAGCCAGTGAAGAGCCTTGGGAGATGGTACGACGGGGATCTAAAGGACACAGTTCGTGTGGGAGAAGTTAGACAAAAAGCTGTGGAAGGGTTGAAGAGCATAGACAGCAGCGCTTTACCAGGCAAATTAAAACTCTGGTGCTTTCAGTTTGGCCTACTGCCAAGGTTGCTGTGGCCACTGACTGTGTACGAGGTTTCTTTGACAACAGTAGAGAAGCTGGAAGCTTTAATCAGTTCACACATCAGGAAATGGCTGGGAGTTCCACGCTGCCTCAGCAGAGTGGGACTTTATGGTAAAGGAATACTGCAGCTACCTGTCTCCGCTCTAACCGAGGAGTTTAAGTGCGCCAAGGTCCGACTGGAAATGACATTAGTAGAGTCACGCGACAAATGCGTAAGGGAGGCAGCACCTGTGTTGAAAACTGGAAGAAAGTGGGTGGCAAAGAAAGCTGTGGAGGATGCAAAGGCTGCCCTTCAATTGGTGATATCATGGGGCAAGTTCAGCATGGAAGAGGGGTCTTGGTCTCAGTTCAGCTCCTCCTACATGGCACAAGGCAGCCCCAGCGCAACGGAGGAAGCTTGTAGTCAACGAGGTGCAAAAGCAGGAGGAGAGGATGAGGTGTATAAAGGCCATTTCCCAGGGCAAGCAGGGAGAATGGATGAGATGGGAGAGTATGGAACAACGCAAGATTGGCTGGCAAGACCTATGGTCAATGGAACAGAGCAGGATCAGTTTCCTTATAAGGTCAACATATGATGTTCTCCCATCACCACAGAACCTAAACCTCTGGGTAGGAGAGGATCCCTCATGTCCTTTGTGTTCATTACCTGCAACATTAAGGCACATTTTGACAGGATGTAAGGTGGCTCTTAGCCAAGGACGGTTTACTTGGCGCCATGACCAGGTGCTGCGATGTCTGGCCTTAGCATTGGAAGACAAGAGTAACATGACCAATAAGTTGCCACCTGTTCCATCAAAACATTACACACAAAAGACAACATTCCTCCACCCAGGAGAGCAACCACCAAGAAAAGGTGTTAAAACCAATCCTCGCCCAGGACAACTGGAAGCTGCTAGAGACTGGAAAATGCTGGCAGATGTTGGTCAACGGCTTATTTTTCCACCTGAGATTGCCACCACTAACTTTCGACCAGATATTGTCTTGTGGTCTGGATCAGCACGCCTTGTTCACCTGGTAGAGTTAACAGTGCCATGGGAGGATGCTGTAGATGAGGCGTATGAGAGGAAGAAACTGCGGTATGCTCAACTAGCCACTGAAGCGGAACAGCGAGGATGGAGAGTCTGGGTTTACCCAGTGGAAGTGGGATGTCGAGGATTTGTGGCACACTCTACAACCCGGTTTCTCAGAGATGTCGGATTCAATGGCCAAGAGTTGCGTCACACAGTGAAGAACTTATCTGAAGCAGCAGAGAGGAGCAGCAACTGGCTGTGGTTGAGACGGAAAGATTCTGGCTGGGGATCTCAAGCACAATAGAAAGAAAGAAAGGCTGATGTACAGGTAAGTAAGCTGGGCTGAGTTGAGTGGGGACGGAGGGGGTGATGCTGGGGCGCCAGAATCACCGTCGAGCCCTCTTGAGGTGTCGTGGGCTAGTCGACGAAACACCGAGGATGGAAGGTGCCCACTTGAAGACCCCAGAGATGTACCCTACTTAGCTCAATCCAGACGGTTGTCATGCTGATGCGCTGGGGAGACCGCACTATGGTTGATCCCCGGAGCCAGCATCGCAGTCGTTGTGTGTGCTGATGCGCTAGGGAGGCAAAATAAGCTGATCCCTGGAGCCAGCATTACACTTCAGCCATCAACACCTGACAGAAGGATATCTACATCATCATATGGAAGGAAGCGCAAATGGATGGAGACACATATGGATCACATTAGTTTACTGTGAAGCTACGTCTTAGTTGGTGCTTATCTTGGCGAGAGCCAAGTTCAAATCAGCATGAAGTTTTAACATCTACTCTCATGTAATGGAAATCAGAGGTGATATCAAGGCCTTGTGTCCTTTGAAACAGGGGTCTTAAACTTGTTTTTGTTTGGGGGACACCATCTAACAACTGAGTAGGGACCCCCAACTGAAAACTGAGGAAAAAAGAAAAAGATAAACTGGACTGCAGTGAAGTGTAAAAATGAGTGTATACTACTGTCTGTAAGTATCAGGAGGCCAGGCCTGTCTCTCCCTGTGACAGTCAAAGAACATTGTACATTGTACCTACAATAAAGTCAAAGAAAAAAACAAACAAAATTCAACTAGGCTGTATTTTCAACCCCAACAGTCAAAAGGCATATTTTTGTTCATTAAATATGTATGGGAAGTTTCCAGAATTTCCTGGGCCTCCCCAGTTTGAGAGCCTCTGTAACCTTGTGCAACTGTGTGCCGCCGCTGCTGTCTTCTGGGACCCCCTTGTAAAGGAGATGCAGGTCGCCTTGCCTTCTCATCATCGAGTTAATGAACCGACTTGAATCCATAACAGCCAACTTCGCAACCAGCCGCCACAGCCTGGAAAAACACTTCTTGATCTTTTGAAGAGCGCAAGCAGAATCACATTAAATATTTAGTCCCTTAAGTTAAGCTGACAAAGAGATGGAATGGGTGTTTTAAAAGGAAGGACGGCCACGCTATTAATAACCTTGCTGTTTAAAGTAACAATGCTATGATGACTTTCTCAAAGAGGTACAGTGTAGTAAAAGCATGATAAAGTGTGGTAAAGCACAGACATGTAGATTAGAGTGAACAGAAAGTATGTTAAAGGTAGAATAGGCTGCACACAATTTAATAATTCTAATTACTTTTCATGCATATCATTTAGTTTCCAGTTCTTATATGTGGTCCAGTGGTTAAAGTAAAGGGCTTGAAACCAGGAAGTCCCCGGTTCAAATTCCACTTCAGCCACTGACTCATTGTGTGACCCTAAGCAAGTCACTTAACCTCCTTGTGCTCCGTCTTTCGGGTGAGACGTAGTTGCAAGTGACTGCAGCTGATGCATCGTTCATACACCCTAGTCTTTGTAAGTCGCCTTGGCTAAAGGAGTCTGGTAAATAAACAAATAATAATAATAATATTGTCAGTGAGAGTGTGTGTGTTAGTGGGAGTGTGTGTGTCAGTGGGCGTGTGTGTGTCAGTGGGAGTGTGTGTGTCAGTGGGAATGTCTGTGTCAGTGGGAGTTTGTCTGTCAGTGTGCGTCTGTGTGTGTCAGTGTAGATGCTGTGTGTGTGTGCGTGCATGTAAGTGTGTTGGTCTGTGTATTAACCCTTGTCCCACTGGCTCTGTCTCCAATCAACACCTCCCACCCTGGCAGCTCTGCAGGTACTTTGCCTCAATTCTACACCTGTTCACTACCAACCACATGTTCACAGGCCTTCTTTTTGGTCATTAACCAACCAGCTGCTTCCCTTAATGACTGAAATATATTTTGACCCCGAAGACACGACTGAAGTGAATTAACCTAGGAAGTAAAGTAGTACCAGAGTTCCTGGAAGGCAAAGCAAGCAAACAAAGAGCTTTCTTTAACCTTGTGTAGTATCAAGTGTCATGTTATAAAATGAAAATACGTGTTTGCTAGAACTTGTGTTTCTTTCAGATGTGACCTACGTGAGTGAAAGTGCACTACTGGTAAAGATTTATTAAATTATTTTATTAGATACAACCTCTCAGTTTACTGGTTATACTGTAATTGTTCATCTGAACATTTTTAGAGCCTGGTGTTTGAGTCAGCATAAGCTGGGGTGTGTTTCTCTTCCAGCTAATGGGATTTGCAATCTTAGTGACAGCATGACAAGAGTAAGAACAATATTATCCAGGGGATTTGCTTACTGAAGTAGGACTGTATTACAGTGGGTGTTGCTAACAAAAGAATTCCCTAAATCTTAACTGGTTTGCACTTCCATTAGCTACATAGGTTTCAATGGTGCACTACGCCTTATTTTCATCTGTTACTCTTGCACTTCCTGGGTCATTTCACCTCAGAAGCAGTTGGTTGGTTAATGATAAGAGATATATGCAGATTTGTTTTTGCATATCCATAGTATTTGGTATTTGGACTAAAAGAAAATATGACTGTATGACTGGCTTGTCTAACTAGTTTTAAAATTGTAACTTCAGCTAACAGGATTGAAATTCAACCAGACTTCTTCAACTTCATAATAAACAATGAAAAAAAGAAATAATATATATACAGTGTATATATATATATATATATATATATATATATATATATATATATATATATATATATATATATATATATATATATATATATACTACCGTTCAAAAGTTTGGGGTCACTTAGAAATGTCCTTGTTTTCCATGAAAACATACATGAAATGAGTTTGAATAGGAAATATAGCAAAATGAATAAGAAATATAGTCATTGACAAGGTTAGAAATAATGATTTTTAATTGAAATAATAATTGTGTCCTTCAAACTTTGCTTTTGTCAAAGAATCCTCCATTTGCAGCAATTACAGCCTTGCAGACCTTTGGCATTCTAGTTGTCAATTTGTTGAGGTAATCTGAAAAGATTTCACCCCATGCTTCCTGAAGCACCTCCCACAAGTTGGATTTGCTTGATGGGCACTTCTTACGTACCATACGGTCAAGCTGCTCCCACAACAGCTCAATAGGGTTGAGATCCGTGACTGTGCTGGCCACTCCATTATAGACAGAATACCAGCTGACTGCTTCTTCCCTAAATAGTTCTTGCATAGTTTGGAGCTGTGCTTTGGGTCATTGTCCTGTTGTAGAAGGAAATTGGCTCCAATCAAGCGCCGTCCACAGGGTATGGCATGGCGTTGCAAAATGGAGTGATAGCCTTCCTTCTTCAAGATCCCTTTTACCCTGTACAAATCTCCCACTTTACCAACCCCAAAGCACCCCCAGATCATCACATTGCCTCCACCATGCTTGACAGATGGCGTCAAGCATTCCACCAGGATCTTTTCATTTGGTCTGCGTCTCACATGTTCTTCTTTGTGATCCGAACACCTCAAACTTAGATTCGTCTGTCCATAACACTTTTTTCCAATCTTCCTCTGTCCAGTGTCTGTGTTCTTTTGCCCATCTTAATCTTTTCTTTTTATTGGCCAGTCTGAGATAAGGCTTTTTCTTTGCAACTCTGCCTAGAAGGCCAGCATCCCGAGTCGCCTCTTCACTGTTGACGTTGAGACTGGTGTTTTTGGGTACTATTTAATGAAGCTGCCAGTTGAGGACCTGTGAGGCGTCTGTTTCTCAAACTAGACACTCTAATGTATTTGTCCTCTTGCTCAGTTGTGCACGGGGCCTCCCACTCCTCTTTCTATTCTGGTTAGAGTCAGTTTGGCTGTTCTGTGAAGGGAGTAGTACACAGCGTTGTACGAGATCTTCAGTTTCTTGGCAATTTCTCGCATGAAAAGCCTTCATTTCTCAGAACAAGAATAGACTGACGAGTTTCAGAAGAAAGTTCTTTGTTTCTGGCCATTTTGAGCCTGTAATCGAACCCACAATTGTTGATGCTCCAGATACTCAACTAGTCTAAAGAAGGCCAGTTTTATTGCTTCTTTAATCAGCACAACAGTTTTCAGCTGTGCTAACATAATTGCGAAAGGGTTTTCTAATGATCAATTAGCCTTTTAAAATGATAAACTTGGATTAGCAAACACAACGTGCCATTGGAACATGGTTGCTGATAATGGGCCTCTGTACGCCTATGTAGATATTCCATTACAAATCAGCCGTTTCCAGCTACAATAGTCATTTACAACATTCACAATGTCTACACTGTATTTCTGATCAATTTGTTGTTATTTGATGTTATCTCTTCCCTGCCTGCGCTCACACTCTGGCTTTCCTATATCTGTGTTGTGTTACTGAATGGTTTGTCAAAAAATAAGACCACTGGCGATCAAATGCTGGAAGGCGGCGATGTTTATTTCTCTCTGTATAACAGAAAATGAAAGAAAATAAACATCTCCAGTAATGCATTCACTCAGGGTTGGCGCGCATTCTAATATAAGACTACATATTCGTACACTCAACAATAGTGGCTGCAGTGTAGGATTAATAGTGCACTATATACCGGTTACACTGGCTGTGAGCACCCAAGACGGCGAGCCACAGTACGCTGCCCTAGTCCAGCCTCCAACATGCATATGCACCAGTTATAGTCATTCTTTTGCTGCTCGGTATATACATTGTTGCACTTCCATTGGCTACACAGGTCTAACAGCAGACACTCAAACTAGTTTTTGGAAAACACAGTTACATAAACAGTATAAAATCAGAATTATGAACTATAGTACCACAGGACATTCCTGAATTCAAATCAATTTGACCATTCATACTCCAAAGCTTTATACAGACCCCTCTTAAGTCTTAGTGGATGGACATACAGTTTGAGCCCATGTTTGCGCCACTCTATTTTATAACTGGGCACTTTGTTTTAAAGCTTGGTGAGACTCAGGTTCAGGAACTTGGTTTGAACCCAGCCTTATGGCTGGCTTCACAGACCCGGATTAGGATTAATCCTGGACCACTTTACCTAGGATAACATTAGGTAGTCCAAGAGGTGTGCTAATCGGGGTCTGTGGAAGCAACTGCTAGGGTTTAACATTACAGACTGATTTCTCAAAAGCTAAGAACGTTATCGGACTGTAGAAAACTGCAGTTGTACACTAATTCATATTGTATTATGTGTTGTTCTATTGCACAATGTTTCTCGCCGTTTGCTTCTTTTTAACACATTGGTATTTATGAAAGTACTTTTCAGTTAGTTAGTTAATTAGGTGTTTTGGGGATTGCAGGTTCTGTTGAGGAATGCAGGGCTCGGGCACATTTCTCTAAGGAACATGGAGATGAGGCAATTATGTGGAAAGCAAAGTATAAAAGTATAAAAGGAGAGTTTATATTTATGGTTTCTTTTAAGTAGTATTTAAGGAAAGCACTGTTTAATGTTGTTAACCTAAATTAAAATGAAGAAGTTTTTTTTTTAAATGTAAAGCTTCCTTCCATCTCCTCTGTTTGTTTTAAAACAACACACCTGTTAAAAAGTGACGCCATTTTCATTGGAAAACAAACAAAAGAGTTTATTAAAACAATTTATTCAATGGTGTTAATTTTATAGTCAACAAAAAGTACCTTGATTATTAGGCACAATATCCAAAAACATATGGCTTTAAAAAACACATTTTAACGTACATCGCACTTAGCGTCTGCGTGTCTCTATGGAAACGGCCGGTCTTTGGCAGTACGTGCTCGCCCCCGACGGTTGGGTGACGGAGCCGAGGAGAGAGAGAGAGAGAGAGAGAGAGAGAGAGAGAGAGAGAGAGAGAGAGAGAGAGAGAGAGAGAGAGAGAGAGAGAGAGAGAGTGGTTGTTGAATTTAGAGAGAAGCGACTGACTGCTGCAGCAGAGCGTTTGAAACCATGGCTAACATTGCAAGGATTATTAATAACGGCATTTAACAGGGAAACGCCGGGAAAATGGCAGAGAGGTAGGGCAATTGATTTGGCTTTTTTATTCCCACATCCAATTTGCGTTTGGATCCTTGTAAGTGTCCTCTGTCTTTATAAACATCATCAGCACCTTGGCGACTGTGAAGCCGAGGTTTCTATCTTATTCATTCATATGCACGGAGCGGGTGGTTGGGGGTCGTATCTTTTCAGTCAGTTTTAAAGTGTGTATATATATATATATATATATATATATATATATATATATATATATATATATATATATATATATATATATATATATATATATTTTTAAGAAACGTTTTTTGTTGTTTTTAAATAGATATAAATACAGTAGATAGCCCTGCATTTTGCCAGTCCTAGTGTTGTGTGTTTTCCGTGGCGGGTCTGCTTGCTTGCCTTATTAATTATTATCTATCATCCCGGTGGTGGTGGCTCGAGCAGGTTTCACCGGCTCAATGTTCTAATGTTCAAATAGCAGGGCTCGTGCACGGCGGGACAGCAACAAATGTGGGACGAGAAGCAGAGGTGGTGCGCGCACTCGCTCGTTCGCTTTCCAAGATTTACCGTATTACTTGCACAATTTTGATGATTTGTCAGAATATTTAATCCTTTAAAACATCGTTTTTTAGTAGTACAACAGTATGCAGCGATTTTAATACCCGGGTAGAATGATTATAATTGTGTTTATTGCATTATAATAAAATAATTATAATTGTGTATAATACCGTATATATATATATATATATATATATATATATATATATATATATATATATATATATATATATATATATATATTGCTTTCTTCTTGTTTGTTTTATATCTGGCACCTGCCGAGGTGTGTGTATTATTTGCTTTGCTTTTAGTTCATGGGGAGGACGGGGGGGGGGTTGTTCTGTGGAGCGCGTGATCACGGGGAGCAAGCATCTGGCACTCGCACAGCTGCAAGATTCCGAGCGGCGGCACTGGCTCAAGCTTCACAATTCAGCTGGTGGTGTTACTATGATAATGCAGTTACAGTACATGCCTCGCATTTTACTTTGCGCTAAGCGAGGTTGTTATATGTTGCACCTGTCACCCTGTATGCTGCTTAAAAAGAAAAAAAGGCGGATGATTGGTTTTGTTTGAACTATATGAACATTTGGGGACCCTATTTATGTGTTTCATTATTTTAAAATGTAAATATGGTAACAGAGCAACATACACAATCTCACCGCCGCCCTCTTCTCATTTTGTGATGTTGTGTTGCGCTGGTGGTGTAGCTATTCTGTACACCGTATGTGTACTTGGCTACTGTGCACTGCTATAATGAAACCGACACGGCTGTATTTTTTTTCTCGTGTTTTTTTTTTTGTAATAGTGCTGCCAAAAAAAATCGAACAATGCTGTTCTCGAGAAGTCACTTGCATGCTAATAAAAACGCATGTCTATTTTCAGCTTCCTCCCGCTCTCCACCCGGTTAAATTCAGAGAATTAAACGGCGCCTGTAGTCGTCTCAATAAAGAACTCGTTCGTGTTGGTCTTGTTCCGACAGTGCAGTACATACAGTGATGTTAGCGTGTCATTTTATTCATATTATTACCGAATGGACCCTGTATGTATGTATTAATAATACACAGCTTGACTAAAGTGCAGAATAAATAGCCGGGGCGCAAGGTAGGATTTCTGCAGCTGCATGTTGTTAGAATCCTAATACTAGTTCAACTAAAAGCCTATTGTCCTCGATATGTACCGGTATGTTATACTGCAAGGTGTTTAATGCTAATAGCAGAAGTCTGGATCCCAGTATTTTGTCGTTAAAGATACATTTTAGTTCGTAAGGTTTTCCCAGCAATGGCGTTATGTAACCCTGACCACGCCAGCATAGCAGACTATTGTTGCTACCCTGTCTTAGTTTTTTCTCAAGAATCTGTGTTTCTGAGTGTGGTGCTATCTAGCAGTAATATAACTATATGCCAGTTCTTGGGCTTATCAATTGTTTTGCTTTATATTGTTGCACTAATACAATATATAGTAACTGTCAGTGTAATAGTATAACAAGATATAACAAGTTCCGCCCAATATTTTAAACCTTTAACATTGTTGATGGAAAACATGAACTGCCATGGAGTAATTCAATTCAATTATGTAATCTTTAACCAGGCAGAGGATTTTAAGGTTCTTCTAAGCCCCTTTCACACTGACATGATCTACTTGGGTCAGAACCTACCCGGGCAGGACCCGGTGTCATGCGGGTTGGCTACGCGATTTTAGACTGCTTTTGATAAAGCAGGGTTGACCTGGATGACAGACGCAAGTAGACAATGTGTGTATCAATACCCTGGAAGCAGCTTGTTACTGACGTTTCCACCCAAGCTTCTCCGGATTGAACCGTTGGACACATTTTTAATTAGAGCAAATGTTTCTACATCCCTGCTGCAGTCTGACTCATGCTGTGTCTCAATCCACAAAAATATGGCTAAACAGAATAAACAGAAATGTTCCTTGCAGAAGTGAAACCTTCACACAGGTGTGGCTGTTTGTTTTTTCATCATCCGTCATGCGTTTTGTCTCGCTCAACCCGGGTCAAAGCGTGTCAACCCACATCCTGAAGTGGGTTGCTGGGACCCGAGTTAACCCGGGTCCGATCCAGGTACGTGGTTTCACACTACACGGGATTGTGACCCGGTTAGCCAGGACCAGGGTAGGAGTGCCAGTGTGAAAGGGGCTCTAGAAGACAGCAGCGACCCTCAGTCAGCTACAAACTACAGATGACAATGAATTTGTAAAATTACAATCCCGATACCATTTCAGCGAGTTCAATGTCTTCTGTTGTGTAATAAAATAAAACCAGGCAGGCTTGCTGCAGGTCAAGACAATGGTCCTATAACTGGGCAAACCTTTAGTGATTTAGTTATCCTGCTAAAAAACAGTTTTTAGGATCTTCATGCAAATGTGGGGACCCATAAGCGCTGCATGCGTCCGTCCCTCTATATGTCCGCCTGTCACTCTATAGGGTGAACGTTTTATAACTGCCATGATTTTGCACCGATCATCTAGCCTTATATTGATGTTTCGGGTTGCAATCTGGTAGAATCTTCATTTTATACAAATATGTTTATAAAAACTAAATTCAACGAGAAACATATTGGCTAGTAGTTTTTTCAGTGTCGACTGATTTTGAAGACATTGAAAGACTTCTAGTTGAAACATCTGTTGTTTAATTAATTATGTTTCTTTTAGTGTCTAAATTCAGCACTATTAAGTGTTTAACAGTTATGGATAAAATATTTGTAAACGTTCAGATTCTGAGAAATTATTATTATTATTATAACCACGTGATTTAATGAACCTTCTTTCATCTGGGTCTCCTCAATCCACAAACCACTTGAGAAACGGTCTGTAAGAAATCAGCCTATCTGAAAAACATTAAGGCTGTAATTGCTTTTTGATAGACTGGTCTGAGCTAAAAAGTACTTTTCTCTGTTGTTCGATGGAGTCCAGCTGGTGTATTCTTTCGTCATTAGGAAACCTTTGATTGAATTTGATTCAATTCATTACCGTTGATGAGGTGATTCCAGGGAGGTCCTTCCTCCAACAGGCCTGGTTTAATACCTCACTGTGGATGTAGATCTGGGGAGTGTTCACAATCGTTGTAGGGGTGTGCTGAAACTCGTATTTTCTGTCTAATTACCTTTTAGAAATTTGAAGTTGTTTGGTATTAATTAAATGGAACGAAAATGTGTTAATTACTGAACACACTGATTATTTCTTACCTTTCTTTTATCCTTTTGATATGAAATCATTATTTTTTTTCACTTTCCTTAGAAATGTATCCGCTCTGTAGTGAATTGTGCGATTGTAGTCTTGGACAATGTGCTATCTCTAATTAAACTTGACAAAGAAATACATATCACAGAATAAGTTTTAACGAAAGGTCACGTTTGCATAAGAAATCAGTTTTGCAACATATTTTCTTTTAGTACAGCAGTAAAAATGTCAGCGCCCCGGATGAGAGGAAAATTACCTTTGATATCGGCTTTTAAAACACTCAGTGCAGAAGTTAATTGCCAATTGATAGTCAATTGTGAAGTTGATGGAACGGCAGCTTTTCTTGTTTTGAAATCAACACATTAATAAATAGGTGTGTTTTGATTTATTTAATACTTGCCGACAAGTACTTCCTAAAGGCAGTTATTTGTAGATTTGAGCAGCAGCACACCCATGATGGTTGGGATTGTCCTAAACCACATTTCAACTCACATACATTTCAACTTTCTCTGTAGATAGTAGATAGTAGTTCTTTCTCTCTCACATGCTTTTCTATGTCTGCTTGTTGGCTGTATGTAAATAAAGCATCAGCCATAAAACTATTAAACACTCAGTAGTGCTGAATTAAGAAATACTGAAAGAAACAGAATAGATCTTTTTCAATGTCTTTGAAGACGTGAAGATATACTTCGAAGTTTGTCATTGAATCTATTACATTTTGCCTAATATTTTTTTAAATAAAGTTAAACCGCTGTTTTCTCTCTGTCTAAATGACGCAGTTGTTCTAGTGTTTGTCTGGTTTTCACAGCAGAGGGTTGAGCAGAGCAGGCAGTTGTCACGTTGTGTGGCAGTCCAGTGGAACCCTGCCCTGCCCTCAATACAGATGGCCTGCCACTCTCACATCCAGACCCAGATTTCTAAGAGGTTGCCGGCGGTTTCCAGGACACAGTGAAAATATTGAAATCCCTTTTAACAGGGTTAGTGTAGAAATTTGCTCTCAAACACAAGCTGCTACTAATCAGGTTTAAGCGATCTGCCCATTTATTTTAATGCAAGGGCAACTGGTTACCAGGGAACACTGTGATATGACATCCAGGTGACCCTGTCTCTTCTATCAGTTAATATGTCCAGTTGCACCTGTCTCTTCTTTCAGTTAATATGTACAGTTGACCCTGTCTGTCTTATGTTAAGTGTCTAATCGTGAGCAATTTGGGTTGGGCAAGAAGTTAGAAGAACCTCTTATACCACAGTAGACTGCATATTAACTTTATTATAAGTTATGTTTTTTATAAATCACGGTAGTCTCAAGATGATGCTTATGGCAAAGCAAGATGTTCTGGAATGTCCTGAAATCTGCCATTTTGATTGGTTGAAAGTGGTTACATGATTTATAATTGCAACAACTGATTTTCTTTTTTTTTTTTTTAATATAGTGCTATACACATGTGCATCACGAGGGGCTTTGCAGTAAAACCCGATCTACTGAGCTCATTCTAATACCTAATTGCTGAACTCTTAATTGAACGTTTGACTGAGTTTATAAATAGACATTGACACAGATTTTCTTTCCTTTTTCTTTCTCTCTCTCTCTCTCTCAAGTTGTTGATCCTTGCAAAGAATTTCAGACCTTTATTATTTTATTTATTATACAAGGTTATTCATATGATTAGAATCCCTCCCAGAAAATGGTGCAAACTAGGGGTGCCTACGTTCCCTCTGAGACTTTCATTTAGTTAGCCACTGTGGCTAAAGTAACTTAACATTTTTTAGCCACACTGAAAAAACCACTTAACAATACTATAAACAAGATATAAACATACTGTTTCAGCAAGGCAAAAAGACGTGTGTTTTATTTGAAAACAAGTAGATATTTAAATGCCAAATGTGTTTAAAATTATTATTATTATTATTATTATTATTATTATTATTATTTTTTTTTTTTTTTTTACCGTGTTCTTTCACCTGGGAGTACTGACAGTAATATTGCACCGATTCTGACATTAAAACTCAATATATCATAGTGAGATGAATCCTTCTTTTATTAAATTGTTCCTCTTTTGAATCCACTCTGTTACTATTTCCAAAATATATTTCAACACATTTTAAAGAGATAGCAAAAAAACAAAAACAAAACTTAGCTGTGATCTTGTGGCTTGTCTTCTGGCTTGTCGTCTGTGAAAAGGTATGTTTGAAACCATGACTGCTTCCCCTCCCTGTGACTAGTGTCACAGTCATATTTTAGTTTTTTGTACATGGGTGACTGGTATTCCTTGGGCTACATCTTTTGGAACATGATTCTGGTAATTTTGTACACTTTTTTTATAACATTTTTTTCCGTTTGGATGTCATGTTTTCTTTTACAAGCAGATCTGTCTGTTTCTAATTAGAGCCTCTGTCCCTTCCGCCAAACACAACTTTTTTGGCATGCATATGTTACATGATCAAGCTAAAGGGCTTTCATTGGGCAAAATGAAATCAAACTAAACAGTCTGTAATGATTCATCTACCAGCACATGTTGAATGTGCTGGCAGTCTTACACAAGCCCCCTTTCAAAGCCTTTGCCACCGTGGCGAACTTGGGGAATTTCAAAAATAGTTGAGCCACAAGGGAAAATGTTTCTCTTGTGGCGACCGGCTAGCGGGAACGTAGAGTACAGTAGAACGACTTCTGATTTGACATCATCGAAGTTTAGGTAAAACATAGTGGAATAGGTTGCTAGTTTTACAGTATGTGACAGTGCATCATGGCAGTCATTACACCTGCAAGTGTTGATCGCACTTAATCGACTTTCACAGTTTACATTCATTTAGGCATAACTACACATCCGAGCTTGTGGGCTGGAAACAAATCTCATTGTAAAATCTGCTTTGCAATGCGAGTCTTGAGTGGCAGCGTCTGAATCTCTTCTGAATCTGCGTGTGTGTACTGCCTTATTTCATGAGAATGCAAAGCCCCACCACACACTGTTCAAAGATGTTTAAAAATCTAGACGTCGGGGCTCCCGAGTGGCACATCCAGTAAAAGCACTCGCGTAGAGTGCAGGATGCGCCCTATAGCCTGGACGTCACCGGTTCGAGTCCAGGCTATTCTCTTGCTGACCGAGGATTGCAGTGTGTAAAAAAGCGGGTGGCTAACGGCACATGCTTTGGAGGACAGCCTGTGTTCGTCTTCGCCCCTCCCGAGTCAGGGGTGGTAGCGGTGAGCTGAGCTAAACAAAATAATTGGACACTACTAAATTGGGGAGAAAATAAAAAAAAGCAACTAATTGTCGACTACTAAATTAAAAAAAAAAAAAAAAAAATCTAGAAGTCAGTGTCTAGCCTGCATATATTTGGCAGGATTTAAACACCGTCGAGTGTGTTACTGCACTTCTAATCCACGGTCAGTGAATCAGTCAGAGGGGTTCACAAAGTTTCAAGCCATGTGTTGTACAGTATCTGGGATTGCTTTCCTCTTTCCTTGCCATTTTATTAGACAAATTAACAGCCTGTCACAACAGTGAGTTTATCAAAATTGCAAGCTGAAAAGATTGTAAACCGGAAGGGGCAATGTTATAAAGAAGATTCTGTTTTGTAAGATTTTCGTAATATTTGCAGAGGAAAATACAGAGAATACAACAACAAAGAAAAAGCAACACTATATGCGTACGTATCACATTATATCAATATTCTGTGTCAGTTTGTTTTTTTTTAAATCCCAGACCCTGGCAAGGAGCTCTAACTGCACTAGATTACCTGTATTGTGAATTCTGTAATGGAATGAAATCAGAAAGTGGAGCAATTGAGACACATGCAGCACTTGCACATAAAGCTACAGTATGGCCAAAGCACTTCTTTTAGCTGTATATATATTTTTTAATAAAATAGTGTGATCCAGGGGCTTCCGAGTGGCGCAACCAGTAAAAGCACTCTGCCCGGAGTGCAGGATGCGCCCTATAGCTTGGAGATCGGCGGTTAAAATCCAAGCTATGCCACTGTCGACCGTGGACGGGAGTTCCCAGGTCACACAATTGGCCAAGCACTGCCCGGGTGGGGTAGGGGTTAGGTCGGCTAGGGAGTCCTTGGCTCACAGCACACCAGCAACCCCTGTAGGCCTGCCTGTACAGAATTCAGAACTGCGTTGTCCTCCGATTTATTGAGCATATTGCAGAGCGGAAAAAAGCGGACAGCTGATGGCACTCGTTTCGGAGGATGCGAGTGCTCATCTTCATCTCTCCTAGTGAGCCAGGTTGAATAATAATTGGACATTCCAAAAATTGGGATAAAAATTGGATAAAAATAATCGTTCAAAATAGT
>CM060249.1:84600759-84717331 GCA_030684275.1 Acipenser oxyrinchus oxyrinchus
CTTGGCATATCTACAGCGCTTTGCTTAGACAACGTCTACACCCCTGTATTGGAGTGTGTGTGTGCTATCATGTCCTGTTTAAGCAATAATATCCCACCCAGAGGAAAATACTAGAGAATACAGACTGTTTTTTACAAAATTGTTTGGCCATTGACATAGGAATAATAGTTAAAGGAGTACTAGCCTGTACATTTTCAGAATATTTAATTTTGTACACTACAGTATTTAATATCCCATTTGTGTGTGTGTAAAGCTCTGTTTTTGTGTAGATTGTTTTTCTAATTAATGCTTTTTTTATTATTTTAATTTTCGAGTGACCAATTATTATTTGTATTTATTTTCCCCCAATTTGGAATGTCCAATAATGTTTTTTTCTCCTCACCGCAGTGAGTCCCCACACAGCACAGACGTTCTGAGGGCGAGTGAGCGTCCTCCGATCTCACAAGCCCAAAGCCAGAATCGCTGGCGGGCGGGCTAACAATCCCAGAGAAGAGAGATTAGCCCTGCTTTTTATCCACTCTGATTGTGCTCAGTGTCTGGTCAGTAGGGATGGCTTCCCATCCCCCACCCCGGGAGTGTCAGAGCCAATGTGACGCCTCCCTCGGGGTCCCCAGGAAAGTCCGGCCTCTTTGCACAGCCGGATGTGAACCAACGCCGTCCAAGCTGTGTGACTCATCCTGCGCTCCCAGAGGCAGCGCTTTAACTGAATTTGTGAAGTGAGGTGGGTTTTAGAAAATTATGTACATGGGTCTGCAACTGTTGCAACTGAGTTAGTATTTCATACAAAATCACAGTTGCGGAGGAGACAGAAATAACAACCTTTGCCATTTTTTTCCCATTGCACGGCATACTCCAGATCTCCGCAGCATGGATTCTGCCAGTAATACAGGACAGTGTTTCCCCTAGAAAATCACATAGGCCCGCCTGTGCAGCTTATCTTTCGTGGCTTGGAGAAAGAAACGTCCATGGCCTTCTGAGAATCATATTCGAAACTGGAAGTCAGTAAACCTCCAGGCTGTGTTTCAAACAAACACTCACGTCTTTGATATTTAACAAGTTTGATTTGCCTTACATTGACACTTCAACACACAAATCTTAATTCACGCAAGCAAATTGAAAATTGATCATTGGAGGAAGTGTCAAAATAAGTGAAAATACTCTCCCATATGGATTATTAACAGCATTATACTTCTTCATTGGTAATTTACACTATTCACGTTGTATAATTGTTAGTTACACAAAGCATTTCCTTTAGAGTTACAAATCAATCAACCTATTATTTATTTTTTAAAGGTTGTAAACATACGATGGTCAGTGTTGTACAGCCAGGGGCTGTACCTGGGATCCTTTACTCATTCCAGGGCTCTACGTTTAGATTTTTAACTACTGGCCCCTTGGGCCACTGAGCTAGTGTTTTTACTGGCCCAGATGCAATTTTATCTGGCCCAATATATTTATATTTTCAGTATGTTTCTAACTGTGTTGGTAACCAAAGAGAGCCCACGTCTCAAAAGAAAGTAGCTAATCGAAACCTTTCAATATTTACTTCAGCCATTTAACATGCTCACATCTGTGTGCTTGTCAGAAAATGAAAATACTGTATTCAAGATTTGAAAATGTATGTGTACAAATGATAATCATTTTTTCACAAGCAAACCTGCAACCAAGCTGTTACCATAAGGTCACAGCAACGCTAAAACTGAATTATAATAATCCTGATTAGGGATGGGTCAGTGTAGTCAAATGCAAGACTACATAAAAATAAAAATAAATAAAAACTATTCGAATAGCATATTACATATTCGAGTACACAAAAAAAACTTTATACATTAGCTACTAGTAGAAGCAAAATGTATTTCTTTTATTTATTTTAATGCAGACGCTTAACACGTGTTATGTCAGTCTTAAACTCGTTGCTATTTGCATATTAAATGTAAGGACCCTAATTAATTATGCAATGCTTGTAATAGCAACATTCTACAGTAATCGTATTCTGTTTGAAAATGTTGCCAATTTTATTGCCTTGTTTTTAGCTAATGTTAACAGATCCCTGTATGAGTTCCGCTGTAATGACTGTACACAGCAGCTTCTGCAGCTGTTGCTAGCCAGTGGTGAAACAGCTTCCGGGAGCATGGCATCGGTGAACTTTGAATGTGTGAACTGAAGTAAAATAATGTACATAGCAAGTGCTAAAAGAAGTAATCCAAACTTGAGTAACATTGAAATTAGAAAGGTAATTTAACGTTATGATGAATATAAAGACATACTAAATGTTAAGCAGAACAACGTAGTGACTAATAAGAAAAGGCAAGATACTTGGAGTTGGAAAGGAGTTATTTTTTTAACTCTGGACTGAAGTTCAATGTAAAACATCTACTGTTGACTTTCTGTGAATGGATGGAGTAACATCAACATTTGCACTGACCATTAAAAGTACAACCAGGTATCCTTGTTTTGAATTATTTACAGGTTACTGAACAAACAAAGTAACTTGACTTAGATTCATCTGCTGTCAGTATGAATCTAATTCTGTTGTTTTGGCCAGGTTGCACTATTTACACTAAGATTATTTTATAAATATTATTTGTTAGAATTAAACAGATGTAGAATATTTAGGTTGCTATATGATAGGTGTTATTTTATTCTGAGAACACTACAGCAAAAAATATTATTTGGTGGTTTGCGCAATATTATGCTACTGTTGCTTTAATTGGAAGAGCTACGCGCTGTGACGTTACTGCTCATTGAGTTCTGTATTTTAATTCAGTAAACAAAAGGAAAAACTTGTGCCTAAGGAAATAGGGTATTGAACTAAGAAATCTCTTCTTGGACATTGTTTGTACACTTTGTGAACCCGGCTAAACTTTAACGGCTTACAATGTTGTGCTGTCTGCTTGTACACACTCTTGGGAGCGTAAGGGACCAGAGTTCTGGCAATCGAATACAAAAAAATGTTGCACCCTGTGTATTCAAATAGGAAACTATTTGAAATGCCCATTCCTAATAATAAACACTATTAAAACAATATTCATAATACAAAATAAAACAATCCCTTCTCAGAGCGTTGTCGCTTGTGTAGCCTCTCCCAAGTCAGCGCCAATCTTGCTGAGTGATACCAACGAGTCCTGATTGTGAATGGCATTTTTGACCTGAACACATCAGATCCCATATCAAAAAATTGGACAATTTGATCGCATATCCGGGTATCCATCTTACTGTGAGACTGGATATGATGTAAATGAAATGTTGAATTCACAACAAATAAAGCTGCTGTTTTATCTGCAAGTCTGGGAAACTGACGCCAAACAAGGCAGAACGTTACTTTTTTGTCACTGTCATAATGAAGCCAGATGAAGCGTCCACTCTAAATGTTTGTCTTCGTTTTTTTCCATAATTACTTTCTTTATGATTTATTGATTTCAGTGCTTTCTTTTGGCTTATTGGTGCTTAGTTTTAGAAAACCCGATTTGTGAAAGATTTGCCATGTCGCGGGAACGAGCACCACCAACACAGCACTTCGGTACACAGTCTCAGTCTGACTGTACAGCAAATATGACTTACGGCGGCAAAGTTAGGATAAGTTCGTAGTTATGTTTTTTAAAAATGGTTTGTAAATTAATTTTCAGCTTTTGGCACACTGGCCCATTTTCCTGGATTCAGGAAACGGAAGCCATGTGCACTATATATTATACTAGTTAAATGTAACCGGCCCTGAATGTGAAGGGTATGAAAGCAAGACGAGAATTAATTACTTTCAGACTGTCGGGCCTAATTCCGATTAAATGTCAGTATGTAATAATTTCGATAAAATTGAATCATTTAGGCCAGGTGCCCATCCTGGTCTTGAGGGCCGATGCCCTCCTGGTTTTTGTTCAAACTGTACACTAAATTGATTAATTGGACCAATTGAGCTTGTAATAAGGGCTTGATTGGTCCAATTAAGTAATTTAGGGCACAGTTGCAACAAAAGCCAGGAGGGACATCGGCCCTCCAGGACCAGGATTGGGCACCCCTGATTTAGGCCTATCTCAGTGTATTTGATGTAGCTTCAACATTTCCCCAAATATTAGTAACTTAGCTAGCTAGCTACCTATTGGTGATGATAGTAATAACATGATCCAACCAACATTTTATACTTATATATTTATCGCTCACAATATTTATGTCATCAGTAAAGTTACACTGTAGGTGATGCAAACGTTAAAATATTAATAAGCAACTAATTCTATTTTGTAATATAATTGCTTCATCTGGAATCAAACTAATTTGGTCTACTTGCGCTAGCTATGTATATATTGTTTTAAAATTTAACTGTGTTGGTGAGAGAAAAAATCGTTATGAAATTTACCCGAGTGCCTGTAAATGATAATCTGCTTCTTGCGTTATGTATCATTTCTCACCCAATCATATTTCGATGCGATAATTGGCCACTTCTTGCATTGGCTGTAATTTCACAGCCAATCATGTTTCAGTACAACCACAGGGTTAAACGTCAACTGCGTCACGTTATGTAGGGGGTGGGGAGGCGGCGCAGGAGCCTTGCAGAGTCTGGTCTGCTAAAACAAACCTGAAATCTAACTTCACACGTGCAATTGTGAATTTTTTTTCCAATTTTGTAGGCCCGGCGGCTGCCTTTATTGACTCGGCGGCCGCCAGGCCTGTAGAATGGTAGGGGAACCACTGCAGGATCATCCTTGAGCTCCGCCTTTTAAAAATAAATAAAAATAAGACTCTTTACTATGTAGAAAATAATCTGTGATCCATAACTGAAACTGTGTTATATCTGCTAAACCCACTGTGGGTGAGCAGGCTGGTCTTTGTAAAATCAGTTCCCTCTTTCAGCAGGCCGGCGCTGTCTCCAGCGAAACTGGGTCTGTGAGTGAACTGGTAGAGTCCCCCTCCTGTCGGCTCTCTCTGCTTTTCTCTTTAAAGGCAATGACATTTCTGTGATGAGACTCATTGCGTTTATATTGATCCGAGATTGTTGTGTTTGCACCGGCAGAATGCAAATTCTATGGAAAGCCATTTTCTGGCATGCTGTGCCTGTGCTGCTATTGTGGTTCTGCTGGGTGGGGTAGACTTCCATCTGGCAGGTTGGAGTGTTGGGGACATTTCCTTTTACACACAAGTTCTTCTGTTGTGCTTCCCTGGTGATACTCCTGCTGCAGCTGCTGGCCCAGGGTAGGACTAAAGAAGTGACTCCTTATTGCTAACTAGGTGCAACAAATGAATAAAACAAAAGTCCCACTAAACCCCTGTAATATATAATACAAGAAGATAGAAAAGACAGTAATGAATGAGTTAGGGTTGAATTTGGCAAGGTCCGGGAGTATGTATTTTATTTTGCGACCTAGTGCATTAAACATAAATTTATCAACTAACCTGGTGCCCTATTAGTATCCTCACACCACTACACCGTGCAGCCCTTGGGCTGGTAATGCAGGAGCGTCTCGACTACACCATGCAGCTCTTGGGCTGGTAATGCAGGGGCATCTCCACTACACCGTGCATCCCTTGGTCTGGTAATGCAGGGGCGTCTCCACTACACCGTGCAGCCCTTGGGCTGCTAATGCAGGGGCATCTCCACTACACCGTGCAGCCCTTGAGCTGGTAATGCAGGGGCGTCTCCACTACACCATGCAGCCCTTGGTCTGGTAATGTAGGGGCGTCTCCACTACACCGTGCAGCCCTTGGGCTGGTAATGCAGGGGCGTCTCCACTACACCATGCAGCCCTTGAGCTGGTAATGCAGGGGCGTCTCCACTACACCATGCAGCTGTGACGTCTCTCCACTCTCCACTGTATCGCATGCCAACTTGAGTCATCTCTGGGGGGAAACGAGACAACGAGACAGATGTCGACTTTAGGTGACAGAAATTGATACCGTTTTGAAAAGCGATCTTCTTTGTGCTTTAACCTGGAAATACTGTATATTATTGAGTGAACAGAGTCAAAGATGGCTGTATTGACTGTTTGGGACTGCTAGTAAGTGGTGAAGGTTTGTTGAAACTCTACAGGTCATGGGAAGGTTTTAAAAAATGATTCTTATGAATCTTGTGGCATTACTGTATGTAGGTATGTGTGTGTGTGCGTGTGTGTGTGTGTGTGTGTGTGTGTGTGTGTGTGTTTGTGTGTGTGTGTGTGTGACTGTATGGGGATGGTGATATAGTCGACACAGCCAAGCAACACGTGCAAGCTACTTAGTAGGCTGTATTGGATGCCTATCAGTCCGACTGTCTGCCTGTCTTTGTCACAAATTACAGTATATATTTAGCTGAGTGATTATCCAGCTTTGATGAAACCTGAGCGCTTAATTATTGAGAGTATCTTAATAGGAATTTGTAGTACTGTATATGAAGACATTAGTCAACTGGTCTTTTAAGTCATTCATTTTACCAAGCCGATAACAGTGGATGTACACTCAAGCTCTACGTTTATTACAATTGTGGCGGGGGATGAATGCTGCTATTTTTTGTCCCAGTTGATTTAAATTTAAAAATTTTTTTCCCTCTGTTTTGCATACCTGCTGCCTGACACAGGATAATGGATTAATGACACGGTCCTTTCCTTGTCATGTGACCTACAAGCTCTCGTCTCCATGGAGCCAGTTACTTTTAGGCTGATGGGAAGTCAAAGGGCAGGTTGAAGATGCAGTTTCTGTGGTGTTCTTAGTTCTGTGTGAGTGCACACAACAGTGATGTAACTTGTATTCTTGACTGTGCTCGGCAACGTACATGTCCTGGGGGGATTATAGAAATACCCAGATATGTCTGCTGTTTAGCATTCTGTCAGTATTGACAGGCATGGGCCCTTCCAGGTGTTACAATGTTTGTCGCTAGTGTTTACCGGTAAATCTATTTATTAATGTGGACTGAAGGAGAAGCATTGTCAGGAGGTTCTAAGCAAAATACAAATACAATCTGTAAAACTAGAGAAAGAAACATAATCAGATTTCATGTTCATACTATGGTGGAAATAGTTCCACTTCTTCGGGAGTTGATATGCAAATGATAATTCTGCCATACGTGTTGGAACCCTGAACAGAATCCTGAGTGTAAACTATCCAATGCCAGCCCTTTCTTCCAGTGCACTGGATACATAGTACCAGGTCTTTAAGAAACTGGAAGTGAAACTCCTGCACAAGCTTATTGTGCCTGCTGTTGCAAGTGTGGTGGGGCTGTGCTTACAAATGATAATTCTGCCATACGTGTTGGAACCCTGAACAGAATCCTGAGTGTAAACTATCCAGTGCCAGCCCTTTCTTCCAGTGCACTGGATACATAGTACCAGGTCTTTAAGAAACTGGAAGTGAAACTCCTGCACAAGCTTATTGTGCCTGCTGTTGCAAGTGTGGTGGGGCTGTGCTTTTTGAGGGATCCCCTGGGCTTTTCCTGCACTGCAAACAATACAATCAGTACTTTAGAGTTGCCTTTAGTTAAAAACGTTTTGTCTAGATGTCTTTTTCAATGCATCATTGCTGTGCGGGTTCATACACGCAATTTGATATTTCACAGTAGGGATGTACGTAAGCGTTTAACAAACAAAACCCCAGTGTCTCTTGGTATGCATTTAGTCAAAGACCAGTTGCATTGAGGCGTTGCATAAACAAGTTAATGAAAACTGCACAATTGCTACTGTATTTAGAATGCGGCTCAAGGATAGTGAGTTTTTGTTGTGCATGCTATTTTATTGAGACTTTTGAAATATTTCCATGTATGACGTTATAATTGTAATTATGTCAGTATAGAGCCTGCTGTGTATGCTTGTTAATTTTAATAGTGTCTCTGTTTGACAGTACGTACAGCAGATACTTTGTGTTTGGCATGTTGTCCACTCCACTTTGTTTCAAGAACTGATTCTGTACTTGGCTCCTTGAAAAACTGTTTGCAGAGCCTCTCTCTCTCAATGTTGTAAGTAATACAATACAGTATGTGCAGAGCTGGGGGTTTGGGAAAAAATCCAAACGTTTTAAACTCTAAACTATTTATTCCTAGTTACAGTAGTCCTCTACTGTACTGTGTGAGTGTGTGTGCTCCGTTTGGATTCTAGCGCAACCTCTGTAATGTGTTAACCCTTTGTGAAGGGCCACTTCTACTCTCACATTAGTGTGTTAGTCCTCTTGTTTCAGAACATGAAAAGAACAAGGATTGTCCCAGCACTAGTTTGTCATATTCCACATATATTGTTCAACCCCATCCATCACAAAGGATGTGTGATAGTTCAATTACTGGCTGTGCTCTGGGAAATCATTAATTGATGATGTCAGGGGTCAAAGAAAAGCATGGCAACATGTGTGATTTGAGAAGTGGGAGCTGTCCTCCTGGATGGGTGCTGACCCCAGTGCTGCCCTTCCATGCTCTGCTCTCCTTGTCACTCAATTCCTCTGTGATTCATACATAACTTTTTTTAACTGTGCTGTTTCCCTTCTAAGTGTTTACTAGGCCCATCAATGCTTGTCCAGTTCCTATTTGCTGGTTGATCTCAAAAGTTTGTTAAAGGATCCCAACGAATCGGCATCAACAGGATGATGAGGAAACTCATTCGTACCCTCACCACTCGCTGTGTGAAGAAGTGTTTCCTACAGTATCCTCTGTTCTAACGTAAACGTTTCCCAAAATCAACAATGTGAAAAGTGAAATATTATTTTCACCATGTATTATAAGTAGGGCTTGTAGTTTTTATTTTCCATCTCTCTCCATCCCTTTAAACATTTATTAATAGTTGTTAAGCCTTAACTGAATACCAGATTGTTTAAATTAGAAACGCACTACTAGAAACGCAGTGGAAATTAATAAGCTGAATTCAGCGATTAGAGTCAGAACAAAATGCAGGTTCAAATAAAATCAGGTGAGATCAATGCATGTTGTTTGTTAACTCAATTAAGATATGAGGGTAAAAAGAAACAACTTCCTTTGGTAATTAGTGTTTGATTTAGAAAGCGAATCGGCTCAAAATATGTTTAAAGGGACATCACGTGATCAAAAATAAAACCCAAAAACTAGAAGCCCAAATGATAAGTCTGTATTAATTTATTATTTATATGACTACCATCTTATTTTCTGTGTGAGATATATATTTTGTTATTAATTATTATTAATTTATAGTGTCCGATTGTTTTGCAACCAGCTCATCAATTAGGAGACTAAACCTCTTTGAGTGGTCTCTGTTCCTGCTGTCAAGCTGCTCTAAGAGATGTTACAGCAGATTACATTTAATTTCCTGGATCAAAAACCTGTTTAAACGTTACAGAATTACAGAAAACAGGTTTGATTTGCGTGTGAGAGAGAGAGAGAGAGAGAGAGAGAGAGAGAGAGAGAGAGAGAGAGAGAGAGAGAGAGAGAGAGAGAGAGAGAGAGAGAGAGAGAGAGAGAGAGAGAGAGAGAGAGAGAGAGAGAGAGAGAGAGAGAGAGAGAGAGACTTTTTGACTTTTCAATTTCCTTTATTTTCAATTAATTATTAATACAATACATTTACATTTTTTTTTTTTTCAATGACAAAATCCAACCACAATTATTTTCCCCTCACCACCATACAAAAAAGAAAACACAGATCCTCTTTTCCATCCGTTATGTTAAAAATTAATTTGTAAGTTTACTCCATCTAATTCACACAGCACCTCATTTACACACCACAAATCCTCAAATTTTTCAAGATCTTGCAACACTTTATAAAACTCATAATCTACTTTCAGTCTACATTTCACCAGGATCTTAAACATGCTCAGCACATCCTCACTCCCCTCCCTCTCCACTCTGTTCTTCCTACTCTTATAAATAGCCAGCTTAGCCTGCCCCACGAGGAAATTCACAATTTGATCGATTCTTTTTGTTTTCTTCCTATAACCATTTCCAAAAATAAAAACTGTGATGTTAAAATTTAAATTGAAGGCAGTAAAACACTGAGCTAAAAGACTAAAAATGGGTGCTAATCGGGAGCATGCGCTAAAACAATGAAATATGGTCTCTCTCTGAGCACAGAACGGACAGGAATCAGACACGCCGGGGTTAATAATGCTGATAAAAGCATTGACAGCAACAATCATGTGTAAAACCTTCCACTGCAGATCCCCAGCTCTCTTATTGAGGGGGGGTTTATACAAGCTGCTCCAGGCTGGCACTGTACTCTCCTCCTCTTCTATCCTGGCTCCCACTCAATCCCTCTGCTTCCAGTAGTGGCCCTGGAGGCCCCGCTTCTTCCCTGAAAGCAGGAGACACTCGCAGGCCTGGGAACGGGGGCGGGATGTCAGGGAGAGGGTGTCCCTGGAACAACTCTTTCAGGAGCAGCCGTCCCTCCGGGGACAAAGCGGATCTGAGCTGGCTCAAAAACCTCTCCACTCTTCGTACTGAGTGCACTCCCAGCTCAGCACTCAGCCTCTCCAGCCAGCCAGCAACCCTGCTGCAGGTCCAGCAGGTGGCGCAGCTTCGTGGAGGCGAGCTCTGATTAGCTGGTGGTTCAATGCGGGGGCGCCGGTGCTTGGAGGAGCAAGGAGCGGGTTGTTTACAATTGGCTCTTCCAGAAGCCAATGCAAAGTGAGGGCCTCCTCCCCTCTCTCAACCCTCAACAGGCGCCAGGCCCTCAGCATGCTCCTGTAGAAAGTGGGGAGCGATGACAGGTCCACCTGGCTGGAATCCACTAGGAACAGGTGCTTATCCAGCTGTAGCGCTCCTGCTCTCCTCAGCAGGGCGCAGGCCAGCAGTCTCCAGGACAGTGAGTCAGATCCATAAAGCAGCCGCTGGACTGACTGCAGTCGGAAAGCCGAGACCCGGCTGCTCACATCCATCACATCCTGACCTCCTTTCTCCCTTGGCAGGTACAACACTCCTTTCCTCAGCCAGTGCAACCCGCCCCAGAAGAAATCCAGCATCACCTTCTGCACCTCTTCCAGCAGTCCCTGCGGTGGTTCCAAACACACCAGCCGTTGCCACAGTGTGGATGCCACCAGGTTGTTAATAATCAGAGCTCTGTCTCTGTAGGAGAGCTGCGGGAGCAGCCAGCGCCACCTGCCCAGTCGCACCTTCACTCCCTCCAGCACCCCTTCCCAGTTCTTTATCTCGCTGGTGTCGTTCCCCAGGTGCACCCCCAAGTACTTGAATCCTCCCCTGCTCCATTGAAGCCCTCCTGGCAGCGCTGGGGGCCCACAGACCCCCCACTGCCCCAGCAGCAGTGCACAGCTTTTATTCCAGTTCACCTTGGCTGAGGACAATGTCTCAAAGTCTACAAGTGTGCTGTGCAGTGTCTTGATGTCCTGCTCCCCCTTACTATCACCACAAGGTCGTCAGCGTACGCTGACACTGTGACAGGGGGGCCAGGGCAGTGCGGTATAGACAGTCCACCGATCCCTCGACGCAGTTCTTGGAGCAGGGGTTCGATGGCCAGAGAGTACAACATGCCTGACAGTGCGCAGCCCTGTCTAACCCCCCTCTGTACTCTGAAAGGAGCACTTAACCCACCGTTTACCTTCAGTACACTGTGAATGTCACGATAGAGCACCTGAGTCATGGCCATGAAGACAGGGTCGAACCCGAAGGCCTGCATGGTCCTCCACAAATACTGGTGCTCAACCCGGTCAAAAGCCTTTTCCTGATCCAGTGAAATCAGACCAGTGTTTAAGCCAAATATATTGGAGACTTCCAAAATGTCCCGAATCACAAATATGTTGTCAAAGATTGACCTGCCGGGCACACAGTAGGTCTGGTTTGAGTGTATCACTGAGCCCAGGACATCCCTCAGCCGACTGGCCAGGGTCTTCGACAGCAACTTGTAGTCCACACATAACAGCGAGACAGGTCTCCAGTTCTTTATCTCACACAGGTCCCCCTTTTTTGGCAGCAGCGTTACCACCGCCCTCCTGCAGCTAAGTGGCAGCTCTCCTTTGGCCAGGCTTTCGTTGTAAACTGCCAGGAGGTCCTCCCTGAGTTCACTCCAGAAAGTTTTGTAGAACTCTGTGGGCAGGCCGTCTATGCCAGGGGCTTTCCCGTTGCTCAATCCACTGAGGGCAGTGGAGAGCTCCTGCAGAGAGAGTGCTCTCTCCAGCCCCTTCCTCTCCTCTTCAGGGACCTGTGGCAGACCTTGGTGGAAGTTGTGTGTGTAAGCTGTGTCTTCTCCTCCTACCTGACTGGAGAACAGCTCTGTGTAAAACTGCACAGCTCTCCTGCGGATCTCTCCTGGCTCCTGCAGCTCCCTCCCATCCTCCGCACGCAGGCAGTGGATCAGCTTGCTCTGTCCCTGTTTTTTCTCCAGGCTGAAGAAATAGTTGGTTGGGGCGTCCACCTGTGATACACTCTGAAAGCTTGATCTTGTTAACGCTCCCTGTGCTTTTGTGTCCAGCAGGTCAATGAGTAACGCTTTTTTTCCTTGGAGATCCTCAACAAGCCTACTATTTGATGTGGACTCTAGAGCCTGCTGAAGCTCCAGAATGTCCTTCTCCAAAGATCTAATTGACTAATTGATGCCCCTTGTAACGCTCACAGTGTACTGCTGACAGAGCTGGCGAATCTGCACCTTCCCCACATCCCACCACTGTGTCAGGGAACTAAAACTGGCCTTTTGCCTTCTCCACTGCTGCCAGAAAAAAATAAAACAGGTTTTAAAATGTGCATCATTGGTTAATAGGGTGTTAAAATGCCAGTACGCGCTGCGCGTTCTAACTGCCGAAATTGAAACAGTTGCTATTAAAACACAGTGATCAGACAAACCAGTGGGGGTGATAAAACAAGACTTTACAGTGCTAAAATGGTGTTTTAAACAGTAAAAACGGTCTAATCTGGCCAGAGAGAGCTTGTCTCCCCTCGCTTTTACCCATGTGTACTGTCTTTTGTTAATATTAAAAGTTTTCCACAGATCTTTTAACTCACACTTCCCTGTTATACGGCGCATCTCTCTGGCTGATAGTGTATGGGGTTCTACGTGATTCCTGTCCTCTTTGTCATTTTCTGTACAATTAAAATCTCCGCCCAGAAAAAGATACTCCTCCGCTTCACATTTAAGAAGGGTATCCTCTAAAACCTTTAAAAATAACACTCTTTCTTTTCCGTCAGTTGGTGCATAAATGTTAATAAAAACGAGCAAGATCTTCTCCATTAATGCATGCACTACAAGGAGACGCCCTTTAATAACCTCTTCAACATTCACAGAAATAGGTTTTACATTTTCAGCAAATAAAACAGCAACCCCGGCGCTCAGAGAGGACCCGGACTTAAAACGATATCACCCTTCCATTCTTTCATCCATTCAGTCCAATTCCTACCCTCACTTTACTTTTCCTTTAAAAACATCACATTTATATTCTTCTGTTTAATCAGCTCAAAACCAGTGGCTCTCTTCAGAGCATCTCGACACCCGTTAATATTTAAGCTCCCGATTTTAATTTCATTCATTAGATAAAACAAGAAAGAAAACAAGCAGAAAGAAGCAGCGGAGAGACAGATAAAAGCGAGCGATAAACTACCCTTCATTATATTTTAATTTTGTTAAAACATTTTTTAACCTCCACTTTTCCTGATCGCTCAGACCTTCGCTTGACGTATTCTTTTTCAAAAAAACCCTTACAGTTGCCTTGAACAGACTTATGTTCGGAAAATATTCCTTGACCACTACATTTTTCTTTCCTTTTGTTTTTTGTAAAAACTCCCTAACCTTTTCCAGCTCGTACCCCCCGGCCGGCCCCGATCTGCTCTGACTAGCCGAGGACTCCGCTGCCAGAGACGAGTCAGTGAGGCCGCCCTCACGCTCGCTCTCCGACTCCGAAGGCTCCTTGGTGACGCTGCTAGCAGCTAAAACACTCCATCTAGTTGCGGGTCTCCTTTCTTCTACATCTTTCCCTTCAGCCTCTCTCTCCTATACCCCCGTTCCAACACCTCCAATACCTCCTTCCTCTGCCTCTGTATTACGTTTTTTAGCTATTAATCCTCCGCTTCTTTTCCTTGTCCTCTTTTTTCCTGGGATTTTAAAATCTCCATCCTTTTCTTTTTCAATCTCCATCTGTGCTATCTCCTCCCTGATTTCTCCAATTTCCTTCAAACCCGTCTCTGTTTCCACGGCTGCAGCCCGCATTGCAACCCCTTCAGGGCTGCTTCGAGCCTCCTTTCCTCCCTCTGCCTCAACGCTACCATCTACCTGCTGACCTTGGGCGTCTTTTCCCCGGATCAGTTCTGCTTCCCCATCGGAGATGCTAGCAGCCCTTCCCAATCTGTTACTGCCGCTGCCTCCCGCTACCTCAGTGTCCGCCTGGGCTATTCCCCTCCTCGGCTGAGGCTGCGGCCGAGTCCGTGCTCTTGGTCTCGGCCGCGGCCCCGACCCTGTCTCACCACCCTCCCCGGCTGCACCCCGCTCCTCGGCTGCACCCCGCTCCTCCTCCTCCTCCTCCTGCTCCGGACAGTTTTTAACAATGTGCCCCTCGCTCCCACACCTGAAGCACTTCATCAACTCCGAAGTTATAAAAAACACGTAATCATGATTATCAATTTTAAACTTTAAAGAGATGTTTAAGTCATCGTTAATATTATTTAAAATCATGTATACTTGCCTTCGGAATGAGACGATGTGCTTCAGTTGTGGAGCTTTGCACCCCAGAGGAATCCTCTTAATCCCGGACATTACCTGCCCGTATCTCGCCAGTTCCCTCTCCAGAATCTCATTTCGGACAAACGGCGGCACATTCGAAATGGTGTTCTTCCGAGACGGGGCCGCTAGCGGCAGCACTGGCGTGAACGTGTCGTTTAACACAACCCCACTCTCAACTACTTTCTGTGCTAGCTCCGTTGTTTTTAGAAAAATGACAATGGCTCCATTCATGCGTGAAGCAGTTTTGACATTCTCACATCCAACTATCTCTCTGACTGCCAACACACACCTCTCCAAGGGGCAGAACTGCTCCGGGGAAATTTTAACTCCATGTCTCCTAGTTAATTTTTCAAAAGCGTAGTTCGGGGGGGTAGCCTCCAAGCGGCCATTTCGGCCACAAAAGCCAACCCCAAATAAAAACACCTCCCTTAACTACACTTTTAAAATGAAAAGTAAACTTTGTAAAACTGTTTGAAAACGGAAAAATACAGTAAAGAATAGAAAAGAGAAAACCTAACCTCGACCGCTCTCTCACACACCTTCCGAAACTCCGCCCACTCACTCCACACACTCTCAGAGAGAGAGAGAGAGAAAGAGAGAGAGAGGCGACTTACTTGTTTCCAATGGTTAGTGTTACCAGTGATAGAGAGTAATGTGGGCACTACATTGAACCAGGTCATGCAGATAACATGAAGCAGCGTGTGGTCTGAATGAACCTTTCCTAACCAAGGCATTTTAAATGTTGCATGAGAGCGCGCTGGTATAGGCCTCTGTGTGTGTGTGTGTGTACGCACGTGTATACATTTTTATAACTTCTTGGTATGATTGCTTTTAAAGTGAGAGTATTGATTTAACAATGTACAGTACGCTGTTTTGTTTGGTGTCACAGGAAAGTAAACTGTGCTGTGATACAGTGTGTGTTTTGGGTCATATGTAATAATCCCTGCTGTTTTTATTTGACACTATTAGCTTATAATTTTAATCTATCAGTGCAGGAATGCAATTTGCTCTAGGCATGCAACTACAGTAGCTGTTCTAGCCAGAACACTGTGCAACAAATTACAGGATGGTTTTGATGTAGTCTGATGCCTATTGTGATTACCCCAGCGCGGTGAACATTTATTTGGTTATTATAGACTGCTGTGGATGTTTCAACTAACCAGAACGTGAGAAACTCAAGTCATGACCGTTCCATATTGAGTTTCTTCCGTGCTTTATTCTCAGTATCAGAACGGTATTGAGACACCTCTCGAAATTCCATTGAACTGCTAAGTCAATTCAAAACATCACAATCTACCACTTAACGGTGTTCTCTTCATCCACTTTTACCCTCTTTTCAATGAAAATCACAATGGACTAATTTAAGGCTGGTCATGAATAGAAAACGAAATATACAGTAGCTGTGTTTTTTAATAAAGTTACATGACTGCAAGCGTCTGTTTAGAAGTTATGTCAGCACTCACAGCACGTCGACTGGCCTCAGCTTTCAGCCTCAGTGCGTTCACTACTACTCGTGCCGATGTTACCCACATACTTAGACCTTCACCGCCCTACAGTATAACCCTATAGAACAGTAGATACCAAAAGCGAGAATAAGAATATAAAAAAAGTATTTTCCGCATTTACTGCAATTGTCAAAACAATGCATTTGACAGCTAATGTATTATTGTTGGAAACTTCTGAAACTTGTACTTTCATGTTTTATTTGCCCAGGACAGCACCCCAGGTGTTGAGCGCCTGGTGACTCCAGGCTCCGAGCCTCCAGGTGTTTAAATGTGCTGGGAGAGATTGGCTTGTTATTTCAGTCTATTAGGCAGGAAATTAATAAATTCAATAAGTGCAGAGTAGTGTTGCTGCACACAAATGGGATAACTACAGTCCGTCATCGCACATGCTGCAGTTTGATGAGAACGCACTAAAAATTGTATAATTAGCCTTCAATCCAGGAAGGAGGAGCCGCAGTTGTTGTTCTCGGTATTTCTACAAGGAAACCCCTGCCATAACATTGTAATAGGGTGCAAGGCCGTCTCTGTTTTAATGTTCCGGCGGGTCCAATGGATACAGTCCCATTTAAAATAAGACTGATGCTGCAGTTTACTCTTCTGAATAGGTGGTCCTGATTAAGTTCACAATAAAACCTGGACAGGATCAAACTGCTATGCAATGGAAGCCTTATTCCATCTCTGTACTGTAGACTATTCTCCCAGTTTTAAGGTCACTACAATGGCTGTCAATGAAGCAGCATACCGATTTTAAGACGCTGCTCCTCACTGATAATGCTATCCATGGTTGTGGTCCTGCCTACCTGTTCTTTAAGATCTGCCAATAACGGCCTCTTAATTCCAAGAACTTGATTGGATTAATTCTCGGGCTGATTCACTTTGGAACTGGCTGCCAGGTTCTATTTGGAATGCTGTCAATCAATATTTTAAAATATAAGTTTACAGTAAAAACCTATTTCTCGCAATTTAGAGCTGTTTAAAGCATGTAAAGTATCCTGGGATGCTTTAAACATGAATGATGCTAAAATTAAATTGGGATGGGATGGCGTATTTGAGAAAGCCCCTAAGTCACAGACAGACATATAGACACACTAGCGGTGTAACCGCCATATCTCATTAAATGATAGTTTGAGCTTATTGTTTACCATAGCCATCAGGACCATTGCATGTATTGTAATACACATCATATCACAACCTGTTTATCATGATACAGACAAACAGACCCACAGACAGATCCACACACAGATATTACTAGGTAGCATTTCCCTGCAGCGAGGAATGATGAAACAAGGGCCTGATCTATGATCTGTGATTCACTCATTCCTGGCAGTGCCGGAGAATGAAGATGCTTTTCTGTTCTATTAGATTATCAGCTGTTTATGTGACTGACGCTTTAATTGAATCATCGCTGTCCCGTGAAACATTATCAGCATTGGATACAGACTACAGTGGTTCTTCCTGACTGGAGCATCATCGGAGCTGAAAAAATAAACAGATTGTCCTGGGGACAGGAATTAATTTGCAGCAATGCACTATACTCTCTCAATATACTGTGCGTCTACCCATTTGCAATGCAAAGCTTCCAAGACACTAGAGCCTGTAAAAGGAAATCTCATTTCACTTTCATAAATGCATCAACATTGCTGTTTCTGGGGGTGTAGTTAATTGCTATTGTATTTGTCTTTCTGATGGAGGCTTTTAGGTGTCAATACTTTTTTTTTTTAGAATTCAATTAAATTAGGGTTATGCAGTAAGCAGTGTGCCATCAATTAGGTAAGAGCCCAGCACAGGGGAGTGGTTTGAAGAATCATTAGCCACTACCCTACACTGCCAAAAATGCTTTCTTACTTCCTAAGAAGATTTTTTTTTCTTAAATAATATTAAAAACAACAACTAATTTATTACCTGGATCCAAATAAAGTTGTTTTGTTTTTTATCTCAGTTTTCAACCCAGGTAAGAAATAAGTCCTTGTTTTCAATGGTTTTTGAGAAAACATTTTTTTTCTAACTAGCAGTGCTTTTCAGAAATGGCCCAAGTGAATTTGAATGTCACATACAGTGTGTTCTAAAGTAAGAATAATGTGAATGAATACAAACTTTGCTTCCAGTTAATTTGAATATAGTGACCCAGGCAAACACAGGAATACTGTAGCACAGTGAGAGGAACACAATGAAGCCACCTGGTCCATTGACTGTCTGAAAGCAATTTCCTTGTCTGTTCAGGAACCACAGCGTGGGATGGCTTAGACATGGTCAGTCAGTCAGCATCCTCTGTTTTAATTGGGGCTGCACACTTTTTTTAAAAGAACCCCTTTAACTGAAAAGACGTTTTTACATTATTATCGTGTGATCTTTGTAACCACCTCCAAAGTTTATGATATTGGTAGCTGTCTGCGCACAAATATGCAGGGCTAGAAACTTCCACAAGTCTTGCTGCTTGCAGTCTCAGGTTTCAGAGCAACTCTAACGACCGCTACACACCAGATGCAATGCGATTTCTCATCAGGATACTTTCGCAGGAACATGACCATACACACGTGAAGCGACACAGACGCAATGTGACCGCCAGATCTATAAAACTATTACAAATAGCTGTTGACAAAACCATGATCAAGACTGGTACATATTCGACAACATGATGTGGAAATTGAGTGTCTTCTCTGATGGTATTTCAACATATATGGCAATAAATCATACACACCAGGCTTATCCAGTTCCTTCAAAATAAGCTCCCATATTTTATCTTTCATCTCTGTATCTATAAATGATCTTTGTCAAAAAGCTCTGGGTATTTTTCAACTGCAAGTATTATTTTTTCCTCCTTCATTTTGGATACTGCTTCATGCTTCACCCTGGTGGACACTGTGGATTGAAGCTGTTCTCTGATTGGTCAATTCTTAGTAGTTTCGCGTGGAGAAATCACAATAAATAGGCTTCAATCCTATTTAAATAAAGTCGGTTCACCTGTGGTGTGAAAGATACTTATCAAAAGCATAGATTCTGTTCATTTTGTCGTGTTTAGTGGCCTTAACTCAAATTATTTAAATGACCAGGAGCCGGGAATGTGTGCAATCAGAACCTTGTTAAACATGTGTTCCTTCACAGTGTTTTCCCTTCATAACGCTGTAGGTGGGACCCATAGTCCAGAGACTGCGCTATTTGTGTTCTGCCTTCAAACGAGAATGAAAGTCCCGTTGGAATAGCATTGTGGGGCAATTAGGAGCCACGGCCATGCCGCAAACTGATTACACCGTATAAAAGGGCTGTATCTGCATACACATCTCTTAAGGCTGCTACCCACCAGACACGATGCGACAAAATTAATAGAACCTATACTTTTGATCAGGATATTACACAGCACAGGCGACACGACACAGCGACACTGGATCCACGTGAAATAAATAGGATTGAATCTTATTTTTTGCGATTTGTCACGTGACAACTAGGGAATTGACCAATCGGAGAACAGCTTCAATGCACGTGTCCCAGCAGGGTGAAGCGGTATCCAAAATGACGGAGGAAACAATAATACTTGCCGTGGAAAAATACCCAAAGATCATCACAAAACATACAGATTTGAGAGACAATATATGAGAGTCCATGTCGAAGGAACGGGATAAGCCTGGTATGAATGATTTATGTTGAAATACTGTCGGAGAAGAAACACATAATTTCCACATCATGTTGACGAATATGTACCAGTCTTGATCATAGTTTTGTCAATAGCAATTTTTAACAGTTGTATAGATCGAGCAGTTTTGAAACCTGACGCTTCGCCTCTGGATCTCTTCTAGTGTGTGGTCATGTTGCTGCGAAAGTATCTTGTCGCCCAATTATGGTAAAAAAATCTCATTGCGTCTGGTGTATAGCAGGCTTTACACTATCAATACAGATAAACCTCATTTAGATTGGAAAGTGGAGAAAACACACTGTCCACACACAGGTTTCTCCATACGTGTACTGTAGGCAATACAGTAGAACGGAATTTTAGACTGAAGTATAACAAGCATTCAAATATGCAGTACAAATCCAGGCTATATTACAAACCCCCAATAAGATTATGTTGAGATTGACTCATGTAATACGATTATTTAAACTCTACCTCCAAAGAGCTTTATAAGTAAATATGTAATGCCTCTTTAAACAGATCTGGGGAATGCTCTCAGCATCTTGCTAGACCAGGAAGTCTGCGGTCTGCACTATATCCACCTTTCATCTGTGTGTTTGAAACGGTAATCAGATCACTTAAACCACTCGGAGATGCAAGCTTGGTATGCTGCAGTAGGTATGATTGTAGTGTAGGAATGCTTCGAAGAGTGGTTCTGCAATGACATGAAGTTTATCAAACTGTTCAATGTCCAGCAGTCAATCAGGTGGCTGTCGTAGCTCCTCTGGTCCTGTTTACAGAAACTCGGGCTGTATCTGCAACTTAAAAGTTTAAACAATCTGCTTTCCACAAATGCAAAAATTTTCTTATCTCAGTTATGGACTTCTTACTCCAAATTTACTAAAAAAAACACCCCTTCAAATTCCAGAATGTGAAATAAACCATGTACCTTACTTAAAATGCCTTTAATTAAATGCCTGCTGTATTTATTTCTAGTTTCTTAAATTTTTGAAAAAGAGCAAGAAAAGAGGACTGTGACTGGGCTTAATTGCAGTAGCTTGATTGCACTTGAGTGATACAGTGTATACTGTGGTGGGGATATTGTTGAATGCCCACGCCCACCACCCCCTCTTATTTTTTGTGTGTAATTTACTTATTTATTCATTTTTGTATAGTTTGTTTTATTTATTTATTTTATGTTTCACCATTTGTGTAAGAGTTTTTGGGTTCATTCATTGTATGCTGGTTTGTATAATTTGCATTCATGTGGATTATTTTTTGGTTTGCTTGCAATGCTTGTATTGCAGATGGCTGTGAGGGAGGATACAGAAGGGCTGTGGCTCCTCGCTCTTGGTAACTTCGCTGTGTCACTTTTAATACAGTAAATCAAACTGCCCCTCAATCTGTTTGTTAAAGGTCATAATTTATTAACTTGTAAATAACATGCAAAAATGTAGTCGAGACTGTCAAGTGGGTTAATTACAAATTCATGAGTATAAATGTACTGTATGACATGTGGCTGGCTTCACAGACCCCAATTACTGTACAGTAGCACTAATCTTGTGCTAAAGTACTGTACCTACAGTAATGCTATTTTAGGTAAGGTACTTGTTAGATAAGTAATACTGTAATTAGCGTATGTGAAACCAGCCAATAATGGTACATACAGTAGTCGAGCCTTGATTAGTACTGTGATGAAGTAATATAAAGAGCGCTGGTTATACACTGTGAATTGTAAGGTGGTTTCGATGGGGTTTTTCACATCCTGGTAAATGATGAATGCTTTCATCCTCCCTCAGTTACAATGCATCTGCTGCTCGTTCTCAGCTCCTGCTTTTCCAGGTTACCTCGCTGCGTTTTTTGCCAGACCCTGCAGGGTGAACAATTAAACCATTTAGTTCCCCTCTAGGAAATCCTGTTGGCAGAATCGACAGAGAAAAAAACGCTGCTGCAAAACTGAGGACTAAAGATGAGTTGTGAAAAACCTGACTTTAAATCCATTATACAGTACAGTGGAACGTCACATATCCGACCGTCACATAACCGACCTGATCAATGTACCACCTCGCTAAATAAATAAATAAATAAATAAATAAATATTAAAAGTAGGCTACAAGAGTAATGGCATTGGCAGCAAATGCAGCTTCCATGATGGAAACAGAAAGAAAGCGTTATAGCAATCAACCTTTTTGGTGCGTTCCCCTTTAAGAGAGGCGGGCTGTGTGTGTGTATCAGTCAGCTGCGTGTAGCAGTGACGTTTCAATACACCAGTCGAGAAAGCAATGTGTTTATGTGATGGAGCACACGCTTGCAGATATTGGCAGCGTGTTGTTGTAGTTTTTAAATGCATTTGAATTAAACAAGGCAAGCTTCATAAATGCAATGCTTACCGGCTGTTTGTTTAAAATACCGAAGCAATATTCAAACCGAGCTGCTTATTGGCTGTTGGCAATATCAAGAAAGAGCACAAAGTACCGTGACAGAGATATTAAGAAAGCAGAACCAGGGAGGCAGGGACTTCTAGAGTTAAGAAAGAAGCCATCAATTGCAGGTTACTGTACATTTACCATTTGTTTTGTATTTCTTTTTTTAAAAAAAAGCTTTGCGTGGAGATGGCTTATAGCAAACCGCATAGCAACACTGTGTGTTTATAGCCTAATTAATCTTGTTTACGTTTACTTACTTTTTTTTTTTTTTTTAGTGGTCGCCAATTATTTTTATTGTTTTCTCCCTAATTTAGTGATGTCCAATTATTTTTAGGCTCAGATCACCGTTACCACCCCTGCGCTGACTCGGGAGGGGCGAAGATGAACACATGCTGTCCTCCGAAGCATGTGCCGTCAGCCGCCCACTTCTTTACACACTGCAGACTCACCATGCAGCCACCCAGAGCTACAGCGTCAGAGGACAATGCAGCCCTGGGCAGCTTACAGGCAAGCCCGCAGGCACCCGGCCAGACTACAGGGGTCACTGGTGCGCGGTGAGCCGAGGGCGGCGTTCGGCCAATTGTGCTCCGCCCCCTGGGAGCTCCCGTCCTCGGTTGGCAAAGGAATAGCCTGGACTCGAACCGGCGACGTCCAAACTATAGGGTGCATCCTGCGCCACTCGGGAGCCCTACCTTTTGTTTACTTTTAAAGCAAAAAATTTAAAGCAGTTTGCGTGTTGTTATTGTTCACTAACCTGTTTATGGATGTGTAAATGTCATTTTCTATAGATGTTTCCAAATCCGACTTTTTCACATATCCGCCTATACCCCGGATATGTGACATTGTACTTCCCATAAAGTAATTTCCCTGTGCTACAGTATTATTATTTGTTTTTTTAGCAGACACCTTTATCCAAGGTGACATACAGAGACTAGGGTGTGTGAACTATGCACCAGCTGCAGAGTCACTTACAACTACATCTCACCCGAAAGACAGAGATAAGGAGGTTAAGTGACTTGCTCAGGGTCACACAATGAGTCAGTGGCTGAGGTGGGATTTGAACCAGGGACCTTCTGGTTACAAGCCCTTTTCTTTAACCACTGGACCAGTGATACAATTGGATGAGGACAACAAGTCATTGTACAGTACCTACAATATTTGGATAATCTTAAATTTAACACTGACCACAAAACAAAAAAACCCACTGTCTTAGCTTTAAACTCACATTGACGATGCACACGTGTTTAAAACACTGTCTTAGCTTTAGACTCACATTGACGATGTACGCGTATTAAAACACTCTTAGCTTTAGACTTACGTTGGTGATGCACTTTTGTTTAAAACACTGTCTTAGCTTTAGACTCACATTGACAATGCACATGTGTTTAACCACTGGACCACACAGCCTCTTTAGTACTAGTCAGTACTAATGCTAGTGATACAATTGGATGAGGACAACAAGCCATTGTACAGTACCTACAATATTTGGATAATCTTAAATTTAACTGTGTTTGACCACAAACAAAACAAAAAAAAACACTGTCTTAGCTTTAGACTCACATTGCCAATGCACATGTGTTTAAAACACTATCTTAGCTTTAGACTCACATTGACAATGCACATGTGTTTAAAACACTATCTTAGCTTTAGACTCACATTGACAATGCACGTGTGTTTAAAACACTGTCTTAGCTTTAGACTCACATTGACGATGCACACAGGTTTAAAACACTGTCTTAGCTTTAGACTCACATTGACGATACACGCAGGTTTAAAACACTGTCTTAGCTTTAGACTCACGTTGACGATGCACGTGTGTTTAAAACACAGTCTTAGCTTTAGACTCACATTGACGATGCACTCAGGTTTAAAACACAGTCTTAACTTTAGACTCACGTTGACGATGCACGTGTGTTTAAAACAGTCTTAGCTTTAGACTCACATTGACGATGCACGCGGGTTTAAAACACTGTCTTAGCTTTAGACTCACATTGACGATGCACGCAGGTTTAAAACACTGTCTTAGCTTTAGACTCACATTGACGATGCACTTTTGTTTAAAACACTGTCTTAGCTTTAGACTCACATTGACGATGCACGCGTGTTTAACTCTTAGCTTTAGACTCACGTTGGTGATGCACTTTTGTTTAAAACACTGTCTTAGCTTTAGACTCACATTGACGATGCACGCAGGTTTAAAACACGGTCTTAGCTTTAGACTCACGTTGACGATGCACGCGTGTTTAACTCTTAGCTTTAGACTTACGTTGGTGATGCACGTGTGTTTAAAACACTGTCTTAGCTTTAGACTCACGTTGACGATGCACGCGTGTTTAAAACTCTGTCTTAGCTTTAGACTCACGTTGGTGATACTGTCTACTAGTTTATCTGCAGGGATGGAAATAAGACTTATTCCAGGTTTTACCACAAGCTTGATTAGCCCCAATTTATTATCTCAGCTGTGTCTTATTAATCAAATAGTAAAACCAGGAACTGATCAAACTGCTATGCAATGGGAGTCTTATTTTCATCCCTTTATCTGTATGATGCGTACCTGCCTTTGTCTGAGCTGTCTTCCAAGACCCTGTATTTTAATTTTAAATATCACTGCACAGGAACTGATCAGATGTTGTGATAAATAAGCGAAGTTGGTTTACTCTAGGAGCTCACCAATAACCTGGCAAAATAAGCATTAGAACAGATATTTTGCTGTAGAGCACTTTTAGTACAGCCTCTAACACTGCACATTATAAAAATTAAAAACATACTGTAAAAAATATGTAAAAATGAACATGTCAGTGTTGTGTAGGATATATAGCATCCTACCGTACTTTTATACTCCAAACATTTGAGTACAGTGCACAGCAGTTCACTTGTACGTACACCTTCTAATCTTAGGCTATGCTTTTATAGGATGGAAGTGAATTGTATTCATTCTGAAAATGAATATTCTAGCCAGGACATTTTCATTTGGGAATAATAAGCAGAGGTTGACATAAACAGGGGTGAAGGTTGGTTGGTTTGACTGCAGTTAGTGGGGAAGTGTAGAGTTGAAATGTTTCCCATGTGTCAAACATATTAAGAATTTTTCCAAAGCATTCAACCTGTTTCAAAGATATGCAGGTCGACTGTAGTGTGTATTGTATAGACTAGGATGTGTACCGTGTAAGCTTATTTATTTAGATGTATTCTTTTCCATACACATGTCAGTGTTGTATAGATCTAATCTCATCCACATTAATGTTGTTGTGCATCAGAAAAAAAAAAACAACAGCCTAATGGAGGGCTTCTCATGATAGATTTTTTGATTGCTTACAAAAATTGCCAATATATTAAAGCTTAAACGTTTAGGGAATTAAAGAGTCTAACATCTCTAGAGTGCTCTGCAGCAGTGTACAGTACAGTGTAGTGAAGCTTGTTTTCACAGAGTGCTGGTGCTCTCTCTGTTCCGGCAGTGACAGAGCTCTGTGGTGTCACGTGGCTGGTTGCTAGGGGCAGCTTGGAGACGGTGTTGAGCGGTAATCAATCACTCTTGTTGCTTCCTCTTCTCCCATTGCATGGCTGGTTGCCCTCTGTGTGGGACAGACTAAATTGCTCTGAGAAAGATCACACTGGGAGTTATGAGGCTTTCTGACTTGTCAGATATTCACATTGATTTAAACTCTGAGAGCTAAATTTTCAGCGCAGGCACTGTGGACACCATCAGAAGTGACTCCTTTGAAGTTTTTAACACTTTAAAGTAATTGTAGCTAACAAAATTATCTTACCTATTATCATACCTATTCCACGCCACAAACGTCCTGCACTTTCTTGGTCCCCTGTAGAGTGAAATTGTCCCCACACCGTCTGCCTCCCCTACTGACTGATGGGCCTTCAGCCCATAACATGCTTTACCCAGAAGAGACTGCAGAGGTGAAATCACCCAGGAAGTGCAAATGTAATTGGGTTTTCTGAGCGCATGAAAACTGAGAACTTTCTTTAACCTAGTTTTATTACCAGATGTCATTTTCTAATATGAAGATACAGGTTTGCTATAACATGCAAATTGCAAATTTGCATGTTATAGCAAAAAAACTGCAAATTTGAAACCTTTAAGAAATGTGTCGTTCTGTCCAGGATACGAAAGCATTTTCAGCTCTGACTGCATCTTTTATTAGCTCTCTCAGCTTTACAGTATGTTTTTCCCAGTCCCTCGTCTAACCCCTAGTCTATACTGCCTCCTTCCCAGTCTCTCTGCTCTAACCACTAGACCACACTGTCTTCATCCCTCCCAGTTACTCAGCTCTAACCTCTAGACCACACTGCCTCCAATTTCAGATTGCATATAAACCCTCTGTGTTCTACACAGGCTGTACAACAGTACACACAGCAACAGGAATGTGCTCAAAATAGTCTAGCTTCCGTGTCTGGTTCTAATACAGTAACTGGCTCTCAGATCAAAAGGTTTGACTTTGCCTGTCTTTTTCTTTTTAATTTATAATTAAACTGTAATCAGACTTTATTGTCCAAATGTGACACGTCGGCTACTGTACAACTACAACAGAGTTTCCTCTAAACTGAGTTGCATTTTTTTTTTTTTATTGTATAACTGTTTTCTGTAACTTCATGTGACATAAATTCTGTCCTTGCAGCTGCATGCTGCTAAGAATTGAATGTCTCAGATTGCGTGGCTCTGTAGATACACTGTCCTTGATGTGCAGTTGTCTGATTCTCCAGGACAGTTCTAAACAGCAGTCGCTGCATCTGGAGGGTCAATCCAGAAGAGTCTTTTAAATCGATAGAGAAACACAATGCAAGAGTCACACAAGGAGGGGGAGGTGGAGAGAGAGAGGGAGAGTGTGTGTCTGTGACTGTGTGTGTGTTAGGGCTGCTACGATTAAATCGAAAATTGATTTTTAAATCGATTCCATTCCTCATTATATACATTGATATAAATACCGGATAATCGATTCAATAATTACATTTTTGTAACGCGCATAGTTAATAACATTATTTAAGTTTATAAAAATGTACAAAACACCCTCTCTTACTATTTTTTTTTTTTTAAATTTATTTATTTCTTAGCAGACGCTCTTATCCAGGACGACTTACAATTGTTACAAGATACCACATTATTTTTACATACAATTACCCATTTATACAGTTGGGTTTTTACTAGAGCAAACAAGGGTACAGCAACAGTGTCCGCCACCTGGGATTGAACCCACGATCCTCCGGTCAAGAGTCCAGAGCCCTAACCACTACTCCATACTGCTGCCCACGCTATTTACAGTATTTCTGCCAGACAAGCAGTGGGCGTGCTCTTCTTTTCCTGCTCATGTTAAGTAGCGTCTGGTTTGCTGGTCCCATCCTACCAGCGAATCAGTTTTGAAAATGCTTTGTAAGTACACGCCCCACTGTGTATTCGATGTAAACAAACAAAAACACTTGCCGTCTTGAATCCAGAGCAGGACGACAGGCTTGTATTCCTGGCAAACAGCCTGTGAATAAATTGTGCACATTGAAGAAAGCTGACTGTATATAGCTTCTTTGGAGTTTCAAAATGAACTGTTATATAATGAATATTTAACAATATTCAATAATGCATGTTGTGGTAAGTAAATCAATAGAATGCGAGCATGCAAAGGCCACAAAATGTCCTTTCATATTATGTAAGTTGCAACAGGATCAGGCATACTATACATGGTAGAAAAAAATAAATAAAACACTTTTCCAAAAAATCATGTTTTGGTCACGGCTATTATATTGTAATCATAGGTAGCTTAAAAAAAATGCACCATTGAACCTCAATATGAAATGAACATGTGGGGGAGCTGAGCTGAGCTTCTAAGCTTTCAACGACACCGCCCCTTTTAGTCTAGCTGCTTCAATGACGGAGCAATAGACTCAAAACGAAACCTAAGCTGTGAACTCTGTCACATGATGAGAGGCTTAACTTCAGACAGTCGTAGTTCCGGCTAGGAGTACCGCATACACACACTGAATACGTCTTTAGAAAGTCCCGAATCTGTACTTTTAAACAAGCCAGGTAGGTGGCTTTTACGGTGCCTGAGTAATATGTGCGTAACCTTTGGTGCGCTGGCGGCACTTAAAATATCCAGCACTACTTTTATTTATTTATTTATTTTAACCAGAACTACTCACTCCCTTATAGATTGTTGTAGCGTTTCAGGCATTCTAAATTGGGTGAAAAATACAGTAGCTTTGTGTCTTAAAATATCTCTGCGGGATTAATCCCGCACTGAAAGTTGCAGATATGTGGGAGCAACTTGGAAAATGCGCGATTCCCGCGATCCCGTGCTGAAATTCAAGCCCTGCTGGACTGACAGCGGTGTCACAGGGGGTCATCACATGGGAACCAGCCCTCTTCGGTGCTTCTTCACCCAGCCACAAGCTCACCCGGGAGCGCTGGGCACACCAGCGTGAAACCTTGCAGACTACAGGTAATTGGTTTAAGAAAATCTTTTTTGTTGATGAATCATCAGTAATTCTAATTATTTGAAGATATAAACCTTACTGAAAGGCAAGCCCGGAATAATTCTGATCGCTCTTTTTTGCACTTTCTAGAGCAGCAATATCCTTTTTGTAGCGAGGTGACCAGAACTGAACACAATATTCTAGATGACTTCTTACTAATGCATTGTAAATTCAACACTTTTCACTATATATACATCCGTATGGAGGGATATCACTGTCAAAAATATTTGTATGCGTAAAAAGAATTTGTACTTCTAATTACAGGTACAAATCAAAAATACAAGTACAAATCAAAAATATGAGTACAGCTCAAAAAAATTACGAGTACAAATCAGAAAATTATGAGTACAAATCAGAAATACGAGTACGACTCAAGAAACGCTATGAGTACAACTCACAAAGTTACGAGTACAACTCACAAAATTACGAGTCACAGAGGTCACAGGACAGGCTGTTGATTGGGGGAACCATCGATGAGTATTTAACAGCGCTCACAAAATACTGTAATAAATCATTCACCTCTTTGAGTAAAGTATTGGACTACGGTTCTTCATTGGAACAACACGAAACCTGTTAAATATACAACATGTTTCACCAGTCGTTTATGACCGGCTGAGCTGACGACACACTGTGATTGATGGGGCGTAGATGCTGGTATCCAAAGATAACAATAGCAAAGCGTCAGGTATGGCTGACACCCGTTTCATATACTGTGATTTTCCTGAGCTTGGATATCTCCACCTCGGACGCAAGAAATACATTGAAAACGATCGCATTGAGTCACAAAGCCCCTGCAACCCATTGCACAATTAACAGGTTTCATCATGCTTCTATAAAGAACCTAAATTCTAAAGGGCGAGTGATTTATTATAGTATTTTGTGAGCCCCTGAAAAATAAGTGTTGAAAAGGAGCAAGCCGACAGTATATCATACAATATTCTAAATCTAAACAACATCTGTACTTTACAAGAGGAGTCATTTACCCTGAGACCAGAGGAGCCTCATTTGCGACTGAATTATTGCAGAATAAAAATCTAAAAGAGTGTCCTTGATGGTGCCCCTTTAATACTTGCACCTGTGCTCATGTTTACAGTTACTTTGTGTCACTGCTGCTATTGTGTTACTTTTTCCCAGCATCCCATTCAGTTCCCACAGGAGTGGCAAGGTAACGGCGTTACTCCACAGGTCTGTGCTCTGTTGATATACACTACAGATACATTTAAATACATTAGTTTGCTGTTCTACTTAATTTACTGTCACGTGGTCCTGCAGTGGAAACGCTACCAGGCTCCTCCAGCTCCGCTCAACGCTGCCCCGGCCTGTTTGAGCAGTGGAAACATGGTATTAAATTGCACTCTGGTGAGCTTTGCTGAGTGGGATTAATCCTTCTCACTCTCCCTCTCCCTCCCCGACGAGAGGAAGCTCTCCACTCATTATAGAAGCCGACCACGTGTAGTCCTGTCACGTTATCCCTAATGCAGTTCAAGCAGTGATTCAGAACAGTGGCTGAACCGCCTATTAATGAATATCCTCGCGGGTCACTTCAGCTATTATCTACAAAAAAAAAAGATAGGTTGGAGGAAACTCCCACCTGCTCGCTCGGTCGGTCAGCAGGTCGTATTTAATTAAAATGCTGCATTCCTTTAAAATGGCCGTAAGCATCCTGAGTTTTCTTCTTTAGAACACACTGCACTTTTTTTTTTTTTTACTGCTGCCTTACCATTTTATGAGCAGCTCCTGAACTCTTTGCCAAAGCACATTAACATATCAAAAATAAAAAAACACAATATCGGTGTACAGGAAATCCCAATCAGACACATTAAGAATGATTGCAAACATCTGCAAAAGGGAACCATAAAAAAGAAAAGAAAGCAAGAAAGATGGAACATGTAGTACGACGCTACTACTGTAATTGTCACTGCAGTATGACGTTGCCCATACAGTGTGCTCCACAGACAGAAGACACGCACAGCATAAAGAACGTTTTGGCATGACTGTTAGATTACAATGCTGGGCTGCAGAAGTCTTCACAATGTATGAACACTGTATTATAAACCATAAAGCCACTCAGTCAGTCAAAACACTGCTGGTACCCTAATCGCGGCAACATATCACTGCAACTGCCTGTGTGATTCCCAATAAAACCTGGACGCCTGAGCGGCGTTTCAAATACGAACCCTCTGTGTCTCTCATCTCTCGGTAGATACCCACACCGTGACAGAACACCCCTACAGATACCCACACCCTGACAGAACACCCCTATAGATACCCACACCCTGACAGAACACCCCTATAGATACCCACACCCTGACAGAACACCCCTATAGAAACCCACACCCTGACAGAGCACCCCTTTAGATACCCACACCCTGACAGAACACCCCTATAGATACCCACACCCTGACAGAACACCCCTATAGATACCCACACCCTGACAGAACACCCCTATAGAAACCCACACCCTGACAGAGCACCCCTTTAGATACCCACACCCTGACAAAACACCCCTATTACAGAGACCAACTGACAACAATTCTAAAGACGGGTAACTGCATTAAACAACTATGTTGTGTTTTTATTTTTTAATTAAACATGAATTATAATAAGTTACAGTAATATATTCAGTTAGCCTTGTCTATTTAGTCCTCTTCCCACCCAAACTGCTCACTAGAACAGTCCTGTTCCCTGTAGATGCTAACTTATACATGGAAATGTTTGCATGTAGATTATCTATTCAGAAGTAGCTTTTACTATTTTCATTTCCCTTTTCATATAAGACTTTAACGTATACATGTAACTATAGTACAGTGTTGACAGCCAAATAGAAGTGCATTTGTATAGCTTCTATTCCATGGACCTTAGAGTGAATTCCTAGTTTCTCAATAACTTGGAAGTTAGCTAAATAATAATGTTTACTTTTGTATTTGTATTACTTTGTATTTTACCACGTCATGCCAGGAATGAAAAGAAAAAAAGACACTGCATTCCACAAGCTTCATTATTTCGATCGCAGCTGCTGCCTATCGTACAACAGTCTTGCATTGCTTACAAATTAAGCCACAACACATAACTCAAATAGCTATGCAGTGAACACTGTGTTCATGGAGATCTGCCTCAAATTGAGTTTTCAAATCCTCTGGATGTACTTTTCACCCTTTAGTTTTTTATTCGTTGTATATACAGTAGCTTCTCCTGTAGCTGTAGTGGTATATATCAAAATGTTCAAGTAGCTTCAACAGTCATTACAATTTCTGCTGTGTTATGCAATCACTGAGTGGTTTTTAGGTTGCTGCAATACTGAGTTACCATTTTGTTCTCTAAATCTGCCTTTTATCTGGCTTTGTGCTCAAGAGCTTTAATCTTTTCTGCAGAATTCTTAGTGCCAGTACTGAACATTATTCCTCATTCCATTCAAATCATATGACCAGTGACCCTGCACCCCTCCCAGCCCCACCTACTCTATTTATCTGTAGAATAAGTGGTGTTGAAAGATCACAATGTCATGTGATTTGAACAGAATGAGGATTTTGACTAGGTCTGTTAAGTGTTGCATTGATTTTAGAATCTTGCTATTGATTTTTAGGGTGCGTCTTCCCTTTGCATAATTGACCTTTTGTCTATTTATACCCTTAGACGCAATTTGTGGTCCACTGATGTCGGACTCTTATGTGTCCCCACGACCAGACTATAAACTGTGGGTGACAGGGCCTTTTGTTCCTATGCCTCTAGGTTGTGGAATGCCCTTCCCAAAGAAATTAGGGACTCTGAATCCTTGGGTTTCACCATCGCACCACTACCACTCCTTCAGCTAAGCGGATAAAACTAAGACGCAGTTGTACTTCACTGGCATGCTAAAGCATACACTGTGACTGCAGGTGGCTTCTGTTGGAGTCAGAGCAGAGAGCAGGAATGTGACATCGCTTGTCATGCACTATTGAGTTCCATTTGAGTTTTCCAGAAATATCACTTAATGAGGAACGCTCCAGGACAGGAACCTGTGAACGCAGCACATTAGACAAAACAAGCGCATTACAAATGAGCAATTTGCTGCAGTTTCTTTAGTACCAATGTATCATACTCACTCAAAAACATAATGATTCAGTTACATGTTGTGTCGGCCTGCTCTATTCCCTGGGACGTTCTGCACAGTAAAAAAAACCTCTCTGTTGTATTCTCTCTGATGTTCTGTCGATATTTCTAAAGAAGAAATAAAACAAGATTAAAACCAAAGGCTCTGAGATTCTTCGTGGTAGGCTGTTGCTGTTAAATTGAAACACATTTGGAAGACTGTTTTGGCGTTTCTTTCCTCGGAGGGATGCCTTCTGTGCAGTAGGAGACCTCTCAATCTGTGCTAGTCTGAATGTTTTATAGAGAAAGTGCTCCAGTTCTGGTGTGGGGGTCTGCCGGCCTGTGTGACTGGAGGATGCAGGGGTCCTGGACTTTTCAGAGACTGACTGGATGGGTTTGTGAAATAATTATACTATCCAAGAAATGTAGATCATTCATTTATAAATGGCAATATGAAACATCATATACACAGGTAAAGTCCAGTTTCAGATTGGATTGTTGACTGCAGACGGAACAGAAGGGCAGCCTCAGTTTGATTTGGAACGAGATGAGATTGAGTTTTACAAACTGGTTTCATGGTGTTATTTGCCCTTTGACAGAGTACAGATAAGCTTTGCACAGCATTTTCAGGCTCTACAGTTACTGTAGTGCAGATACAGCTGTGTGTTGCATGTGATAAACTGTCATCATTGTTACAACTTGGCGTGCTCTTTAATCCCTCATTGTGGCTGCCCATCTCCATACAGGTACCTGCTGAATTTACCAGAGCCTTAATAGGGGAGGGTTCAAATATCTTCATTTAGCCGGGTCAGTAAAGTTATCTCGAAGAAAGACAGAAACAGTTGGATGGAAGAAATGTATTAAATCCATACCCGGTAACTTTAGCTTTGTGACATTTTATTTTGTGCTTTCTGTATATTACTGCTGTTGCTGTCATTAATGTCATTGTGATTATGTGATTTTCAAGGTTTATTTAGTTGGACTAACTAAAGCCGTTTTCACAAACAACAATTTACTATAAGATTATGTATTTGTTCTTCACAATTGAAGATGTTTTGTAGGGAGGCAGCTTTTATTTAGTGTTATTAAAATATATGTCACGGTGAATCGTCTTAATCTGGATTAGTCCAGAGGCAGGCAGCCAAGAAATTGTCTGTTTTTTATAATAAGAACTTTTCACAGAGGACATTTAAAACACTGCTAAATTGTATAGCTCTGCTTAGCATAATTCAGTATTTATTGAAGAGCAGATTTACCATGGGAGTGGAATACTCAGTTGTGTAGGATTCTCTGGGCCTCATGGGAGTAATCTGGAAAATTCTATGAATATCTTTTACAGGCTAGTTACAGATCACAGCTAAAGACCCGAGATGGGAATTGTATTGTATGAATTGTTGGAGGTTGTTACGCTTCATAATTAATTCAGAATGCCACCACCAAGCGAATTAAATAAAAGGACACATTTTTTATGTAGAATTCTTTACTTTGTAAGAGAGTAACTAAATTCCTGATTATTCATACTTTGGCTACGCATCTCTCATTGTTTTTGGTTTGTAAGGTCATTGTGACTGAGAGCAAATGAATCCTAATCAACGATCTCCCTCCCGAGCTGTGAGGACACTGTATAGCCGGAGCAGAACGCCCCGGAATGGATGGTTGGGCAGTTCATTCCAAGGTCAGTCGGATGCCAGCCATCCTGGAAGGGGGCGGGGCCATGATACCAGAAGTCAGCGCCTGAATGTGGTAGGTGATGTGTCAGTCACGGATTGGAGGAGACGTGATTGGCCGCTCCACCGAAAGAGGGCGTGACAGAGGGTATTTAGGGGTGGTGGCCCCAGTGATCTCTTCCTTCGCTATGGTTACGGAAAGGACCCGTTGAGAGAACGGAAATAATTAATAAGGAGAGTGAGTGTTAAGTGTTTTGTTTGTTTTGTTAACTGTCTGTGTTTGTCTTTGTAGACGGCTAAATCCGGGAGCTGTTGCTGTTCAGCCAGCATCAAACCCGGACTGCACTGCACTGTTACTCACTGTTCACTGTTCAAAACACCACTTGCACCCGGAGCACTCACTGTTGGACTGGTGATTATGTAGATGTTTTAAAGTGTGTGTTATTGTATTATTATTTTGGGACTGAACCCCCTGGTTTTGACTGGCTGTACACGTCGTGTATAGTCAGTCATATTATTTAAAAGCAACAATAAAGCTTACTTTTGGTCATTGAACTGTCGTTGGACTGTTGTTTATAATCACTGCCTCACCTCTACACCTGAGCACTACCAACCACACGTTCACAGTCATCCGTCAATTAAATTTGATAAGTACAACAACTAGCTCAAACAATGACAAAACTGTAAATAACGAAAGAGGTATAACCAATGGTTGAATAGGAATTCACTTTTAGGAATACATATTTACAGATTGAGTTTAATTTGCTACTGTATGCTACTATAGGTAGTGAAATTCTGTTATATATGGTTTTAATCCCTCATTCCCTTAAAACTGACCACAATGTAATTGATTGCAGCACACAGGTGAACCCCTTGCACAATTACAATCAAGGTTAATTCAACACAGTAATTACATTTTAAAGGAGAGTAGATATCCTAACCTCTCCTTTGCAGAGAGGTTAGGATATGGGGGCCTGGCTAACCTGTGGTTTTGGTTTTTGATCCAGAATGTCACAAGTTGAGATAATGAAGATCTTTATGCCGACAGTGGTGGTCAAAATTGTGGTGCCACCAGCCTTGAATAAATGGGAGTGTGACATTTATTGCTCCTATTATCCCACTATCAATTTGGGGTTTACCACGGCATGTGTGAGATGGCTTGATCACTAAAATCTGCTGTGTGTTTTTAAAGAGATGATTAGCCAAGATCTTTAGTAATTACTGTAAGGTTTCTGAGTGGGATGAATATGCCACATTCATTCTGTTTCAAGGCTGGTGACAATGTAGTTTTTATCACCACTGTAAATAGTGTGAGGAATGGGATCACTAAACTGACCCCTGGAGAGAAACAAAATCCAGGAAGTAGTTTTAATTTGACTATGGCCTCCTCTCATTCGTTACTGCTACAGTATTACAGTATGTTCTTATGTTCTGTATCCGATGTACACAAAAGATGAAGCTCAGTTTAAAGACTCCCAAAGGAAGACACACCCTTGTTCCCCCTTGCGCTAGCAAATAATACACAGAATATACTCAGGCCTGGTATTTATAAATCATGATGTAATCACTAGCCAATCAGAGTGCATCCATCACAATCTGGACATAATACATATTTTTGAAAAGGTTTTTATCATTTTATTTCAGTACAATAATTTAACAAGATTAAATACAACTTTTTATGTGCTGGGACAAACAAGGGTTTTTGATGTTGGGATATTTTTTCAAAATTTAAACTAATGTTTGAATATCATTAACTTTGAATCAACTGTAAAATGACAGTATAATTCACACCAGATTACAGTGAAAAAAAAATGGTACTGTACCACTCTCAAATGACCTGATAAAGAAACACTGTTCTGTACAGTAGAATATGTGCTATTTATTTCATCATGCATCGGTTTGCTTTGCATGATATATTTTTTATACATTCTGTAGTATTCATAAATTCTATTTTATGAACAAATAAGAACATAGTCTTTTTTGCCACCAAATACATTTCGAGCAGCGTTTTTTCGGATATGTGAGCACTGCCATTGTGCCGTACATTCAAGGCTGTACACAGTATTGTCTCTGTCACTGTATGTACAGTAATGCACACTGCTGTAGAAGAGCTAAGACTGTCTGCTGGATACATTATGTTCTCTTTTGATAATGCAGTATATGGAGCTTAACATATTTTCTCTTGTTATATTCATAATTTAATGTATTGTAGCAAGAGTAATGGATTAGCAAACAAGTGCTACCGTGCATTTCTCTTTCTGTCTCTCCAAGGAGTCGTTAAATATTAAAAACGCAACTCATTTGTCACACTTGCTGTATAACCAGGTAATGTCTGGTATTCTTATAATCTTAGTGGCTGCCTTTTTACATTTTTGTAGATATTGTATCTAGGATACAGCAATGCTGTTTTTCTTACTGTAGATGATGACCCTAATATAAAAATCTAATAGAAAAGATATTTCTCGAAATCTACAGAACATTAAAGATGTCTACTATATAGGGACGGGTGTGATCCACAGATATATCCAGGGGAAAATGACAAACATCTTATAGGTTTTCTATCGTAATCTATATTTTTATTAAAGAAAAATAGAGGTCCCCCCTTCCAGTTGGAACGTTTGTTCTGAAGACATTCAGGAAAATTTCTCGTTAAAATATTTATCTTGAAGACATTAAGTTTCTTTTAGTATTTCTATGTTTAGCACTATTGAGTGTTTAATAGTTTTGGATGATAGGGGTAGCTCTGGTCCTCAGTCCTGTAGCTGTGTTTGTTGGCTTTCATGTTCCTGCTGGTTTAACTGGACCTTGCTGGCACATCACTGCAGCAGCGGAGGGCACGTTGGACAGCGTTCCCGGAGCCAGAGTTGTTTACATGACCTCCGAGCACAGCTGCCTCTCCAGAGGTCCTTCTTGCTTGTAGGATCAATCACAGCCTTGTTAAGCTCACTCTTTCAATAACTCTGAGGCTGCAGGGCATGCAAGTAATGAGCAAGCGTACAGAGCTTCAAAACAAATATAAGACGTGAAACAAAAAGACAGTGGCAGTGTCATTGCAGTGAGTAGCAAGGCAACAAGCCCTTAATGGACATTATTATTATTATTATTATTATTATTATTATTATTATTATTATTATTAGGGTTTTAATCTTGACATTCTATTGATTGATCAATCATCCGATTTACGCACTCAATTAATCACACTTGTTTGCTAGTGACATGAAATTGTATTGAAAGACAATTACCAGTAATAAAGTATTAAAACAATGCTATTTACTGCAAATGTTTCATAATGCCAGCTGATGTTTAATAAACACATGTTTACTTGCATGTAATTTGAAAGTTTGAAAATATTTGCTTACATGTACAGTACAGTAATTAGACTGTAGTTAAATCACTAAACCAGGCAAGTTTTCAGACAAACACGCTTTTCAATATTCATTTTCTGATACCATTTGAAAGAAATGCATTGAATAAAAAGAAAAATCAACTTGTGACTAAGATGACACAATAAACTTGTGGTACTGCCGTGAAAGGAATGCACTGAAGAGCAAATGTTGCAAGTTGCAGTCTTTTTTTTTTTCTTCATTGTGAAATATTGTGAAATATTGGACATACTGTACCTTCCAGTAAGTACCCTCAGATCAATCAAAGCCCACAAGTGTGATTAATCGGCTGATTAATCGACTAAAACCCCTAAGTATTAATATTATTATTATAATTGTTATTTGTATTGTAAACTAATATCATTATTAATAATAACAGTAATTGATATTGTAATGCATATTTTGTTGTTGTTGTTGTCGTTGTTGTTATTATTATTGTAAATAATTATAACCAACAGACATAATCATGATAATAATACATTGGAGAGACAGAGAGAGATATCAGATATTTTCCATCACGAGCAAGGGAACTGGCTCTTACAACTAACCAATTTTCCTACAAGACTTTAATCGCGAGCGGAGGAAAGTCTTTGATCGCATAAGCCCATTATATTATATATTCTGTTTGTACATCTGGACCCTTTTATAAGTTTGGATTATGTTTTCTAAAGAACAGATTTGTGAAATGATTGAAATACGATTTAAGTTCTGAAAGCTGTGTGAACTTGTCATTTAACCATGTCTATGGATTGTGATGCAGGTCAACGAATGTGTAGACCATATTAAAAAAGAAACCAAGCTAATGTTTCAGTCGATGTCACCAGAATGCATACTGCACCATACCTTTACTGCGTAGAACTTCGCTAAACAGCATTAAATGTTAGGTCCTCAATGGAACCTTTAACACAACTACACTTCTAATTTCTGCACAGTGTACAGTAGATCATGCACTCTGCATGTCAATGACAAAGCATTCTAAGCATTGAAACCACAACAGCGTCTATATAAAAAGACTAGATACTGTACATTCATATCAGATTTGTTGTCTGTTTTTATTTATTTAGATTTATTACTGATGTGTTTGTAAGTGTTCAGTGGCCACCTCGAATCAAGCCACCGAACACTAAGAAACACAAGACTGCACTTGGAAACGGGGCGCACTAACACTGTTTTGCCTGCAGTAAGTAAAGCAGACAGAAAAAAGGGGCTTAGTGGTTCACATCTACATGAACACATTTGATCCTTCCTTGGTAGGGCTTGGCTCAGCCCTCCCTTCGTCTCTTCTCTTCTCTTCTCTTCTCTTCTCTTCTCTTCTCTTCTCTCCCAGGGCAGACTCGAGGGCAGTTAAATCATGTTTGCTTTGTAAAAACAGGGATCAGACAGTAGTTATGCAGCTGCTTCCCCAAATCATGCTAGAGAGACACTACTGGCAGTAAAAACACATACAGCTGGCTAGAGCCATTTGTGATGGAGCAGGGTTTCAGATGCATCATAAAAACAGTACTGTGCACTGGAGAAGTTCATGTAACATCGCAGTGTTGTAAGCCCTGGGTTTCTCGTGTGCCATTTTGTGTCGCACATGTGGTAAACTGCAGCTGTCGGGGAGGATTAAGTGGTTACACAGCACCATCCCGCCTCTCTCCAATTCAACAGCTGTACCGAGCGCTGTGGACTCAGATGGCATATGTTCTGACTGTCAGTGATAGTGCTGTGCTGTACGAGTGGACATGGGCACAGTGCAGTACTGCAGCAGAACAGCTTCTCCTGTTCTTTGCAGTTTGAAGAGGTTTTTGGGCACATGCCCTTACACTGGGTGTTCAAAGTTTAGGGTCATCCATTTGGAATATCTGCATTTGGTAGATGTCTTATTAGTCTGAAACAATTACAACAGTAGCACAGTATGCAGTGTAAGTTCATTTATTTCATATTCGGTATTTCTACACATTAGTCTTATACTCTCCATATTCATATTGTAGTCATGTTTTAAACTCTTATGTTTAGAGTTTCTTGTTATGGGTTACCAGCATTTCTAATATGTTAGTTTATAAACATTTTTAATCTTAAAGTTTAAACGTTCAGGGAGCTAAACAGAATCTAACAAACCGACAGTGATTGTAGAAGTGTAAGTGCTGTAGTTTATCTGAGTGGTTTGCAACATTCCCAGGATGTTGAAGTTTTTAAAATGATTTTCATCTTAAAGTGGTTCAGTAAATGACTCAAACCTGTCTTGCTGCAACATCTTGTTGTCTGGATGTGCAGTAGGCCTCTAGTCCCCAGACGGGAAGATGAATTGAAGCTTGCTATGTAATTGACAGATGGATCCAAATTACTAACCTCACAGGCTCAGATCTGTCTTGGTGGTGTGAAGGATTAAAGAGTCTTGTGTACAGATATCTTTTACTGTTTGACCTCCGTCTCTGTGAAATGTTTTAATGTTGCGTTGTTTTTCTGGGTGATTTAGGGTGGTGCTAGCCTGTACAGGCGCCGTGTATGATAACACACCTGCTGCACACTGTGAGAGTGGCATTGTAAATAAAGAGACAAACTACATTCCTAAATCTCACTTGCCTTGCACTTCCATTCACTGTATAGATCTCAGATGTGCAGCATGTATGATGATATGTCTGTTTCAACAATACTGTAAGTATGAAGAAAGTTCCCAGTTTGCTTGCTTTGTCGGGATGTAGACTACAGCATAGTCTCCAGAGCAAGGAGACGGATTGAAGCTTGATGTAAATCTGTTACACTTGTACTTCCTACTGTAGGTCATTTCACCTCAGCAGTGTCATTGAGGTCAAAGCATGTGAGTCATTAGGGGAGGCAGCTGGTTGGTTATCTACAGGAAAGGCCGCCCCGCAGGGGTGGGAACAGTTTTACCCTCTAGGTGAAATTACCATAAGAAAGCAAGGCCTGCAAACAGATAATATTAAATAGTGTTGTACCAGATATGATGACATATACAGTATCATATAAAGAAAGCATCACATAGATAATGTACACTGTGGTTCGTTACACTGCTTCAGTAGTGCAGGTGAAGCTGAATGCTCCTTAGCGGAGTGTTGAAACAGAGCTGTATAGTCCTGTCAGGCTGATCGACAGAGATAAGTAATTCCCAGTGAGAATGTGGTCAGCCAAGGAGCAAATCATTTTAGACCAGATCTGGTTGAGCACGTCTGTCTGTTAGCTCAGCGGACTGATGTTTGTTGGTCAATACAGATGAACGGAATCCATATGTGCTGTGGCTCACACAAACATGTCCTAAAAGTGCCTCATTACAGACTGCCATGGCTTGGAACTTGCATCAACCCTGCTGCACCCAGTCCTGGGTTTGAACTTCTCTCAATGAAGTCTATTATTGAAATGATCAGGAGCCAGGAGTCTGAGCATTCTTAGAAACTCACACTAGCCCTGCTGCATCGTCCTGGGTTTCAGAACTACCCTTGTTCTGGTATATTCTTGAAATGACCAGACACAGTACTACAGGTGCCAGGAGTATGAGCAATGAGTCCCCTGCTACTGTAAATCTGCTCTGAATTAACGGACTGCGATTCTCATCATAGCTTCATGAATAAGTCGCACTGGGCTGAATGGCCTCCTCTCGTTTGTAAACTTTCTTATGTTCTTATGTTCTTATGCACCTGAGTCAGTAGGCTTGTTAATAGGAGTTAATACAGCTATACGGGAGGAATTTAACACCAAACTCTGTTTTAATAAATGCACTTAATTGAAGGTACAGTAGTTCTGAAACGCTGGTCTCGGTACAGGGCTGGTGCACGTTTCAAGCATTGATGTGCAGCACGTATGATGCAGTAAGTAAACAGTTTTGAAAAAAAAGACGATATTAAGTCTCGGTGTTGTTTTGCAAGCAATGACTTTCGCTTTAACTCTTAAAACACAGTCCCATTCATTTTGGGTAGTTCACAGCTTAGGTTTCGTTTTGAGTCTATTGTTCCGTCATTGTAGCAGCTAGACTGAAAGGGGCGGTATCATTGGAAAGCTCAGAAGCTCAGCTCCACCCCCAGCCCCCCACCCCCATTTCATATTGAGGTTCAACAGTGCAGTGTTGTTTTTTTTTTTTTAGCTATTTATGATTACAATATATATAGCAGTGGCCTGATTTATTTTGGAAAAGCATTTTTTTTTACATATATTCTCATCTCTACCACATATAGTATGCCTGATCTTGTTGCAACTTACATAATATGAAAGGACATGTTATGGCCTTTCATTTTATATGTTACTTGCATGCATTACAAACTATCCAGTAGTTAAACAGTCATAAATGAAAAAAGTGAAAAACAGGCGGAAATATGGCTGAGTGTAAAGAGTTAAAACAAAGAAATTGGCGCTCTGGTTAAAAAGAAAAGCATCTTTTTCTTCTGCTGCATGCAATGGCAAAAGCAATGGAGAGTGCTCTGTCACAGTGATGAACAGCTGTTAGGTCTCCTGAAAGCAGCTTATTTTAAAGCAATACCTGTGTGAATGATGATGCCATAACATTTTGGAATCCCCCCCATTGGCTGCAGCAAGTGGGGAAATCCCCCAAGCACACAAAAATGAAATATTCCTTCATAATGCTGTGAATAAAAGAAACAGAGTGAAAGAGTGCACTGGTGGGTGGCAGAGTAAAGTGGAAGAACACTTAAGAGATGAAGCATGCACACACTGGGAGGAGACCTGCTACTGTAACACACGCGCGCTATTCTGTGTGTCGGCTCCTGTAACACAACGTGCTATTCTGCGTGTCGGCTCCTGTAACACACACGTGCTATTCTGCGTGTCGGCTCCTGCACGGGGGCTGCATTTCATTAAGGTGGTAAAGCTGTCGGAGCTGATGACACACGGCGGTCAGTAAACAAATTGAGCATGGCTTACTGTGCACGTGTTGTCTTACCCACATTAATGTTTTAGCATAATTATAATCAAGTAACAGCATCCTAAAGGACGAGTTCTCATGACTTTTGATCGGTCACAGAGATTCCCAATATGTTTAAACGTTTGAAACATGTTTACTCACAAAGCTAAATGTTTAGGGAATTAAATGAAATGTACTGTAACTGCCCCACAGTGGCTGAGACACAGCCAGTCCAGTGCCGGCTCCATCTCCACAGAGCTGCACAACATGTTGGTTACAGTTGGCTCTGTTGTAACCCAAGCACTAGATCTGTGTGCACATTAATATTTAAACAATCGTTTATGCTCTCGATATTGACAGCCTGTTTACACAAAGATCTGGTTAGCTTGAAGTGTGTTGTAATCTATAAAAACAGCCTGATCAGGAGGTGTCTGGTTCGCAAAGGAGGAGGGCAAAGTACTTTAATCGACATCAGAGGAATATCTGAGGCATCTTCTCCCCTCCTCGCTACCAAACTTGACTTTCTGATTGCCCGGTTTGTCTTATTAATTGTGGAAGCTGCTGAGATTCAAAACAGCTCTACTAGACAAACACTAACAACACGAGTTGTGTTGCGGCCTTTTAACCCAGAAAGCTAAGTTTAGTATCTGCTTCGCTAACATTCAGGCATGTGTCCGCTTTCTCTTGAGGGTTAATGAACTGTAGTGTCGTGTGGGAGAGGCTGGCATGCTGTGTGCCCTTGTGGTTATGTGCTGTACTGTATGTACGCTGTGTCATGCTGTGGCAGTAGAACGTGTGTATTTTACAGTAGGCACTGCTGTACTGTATGCCTAGGCTTGTCATTCATCAGAACATGATTGAGTCTCTTTCTGTAATTTACACCCACTGTCTTCCTCCCTTTCTTCCAAATTCAAACGCTAGTCTTTATTGTATGTATTTCTAATGTTAGTAAATGTACTGAAATAAATAACTACTAGTATTGAAAGGCCTGTTACTCTGCACTTCAAATCAGGTGGCTGCAGGCTGCAATATACTGTGTGGAGTTTAATTTGTGTCTGTCAGTTTCAATTTGCAGTGTGTAATTCTGTTTTGGGTTTTTAACTATGGTGAGGTAATTGGCCAGAATGACTTTCCTGTTCAGGGAACTGTAACAATCTAATTTGTTTTGTGTTTTAATTTGTTCTTCCCAGAATGAATAATTCTGGTACACCAAGGTAGATCCCAGTGTTTTCACACAATCTTGCAATATCTCAAGAAGTACTGCAGTACATTTACTTTTTTTAGGTGTAGTACTGTCAGTTTTATAACCAAATCCTTAAGTACATTAATGTCCATAAAGAATGTATTAATATTCAGCATCTCTTCTCATCAGAGCTACAGTACTATATATATATATATATATATATATATATATATATATATATATATATATATATATATATATATATAAATATATATAAAATGTACAGTTGTAGTTTTCATTTTCAGTCAATCTTGGATTGTTATTAACCTTCCTCACAATTCTTCTACTTGTTCTTGGTGAAAGAACCTTCTTTCTTCCAGACCGAGGGAGTGTTGTGAGAGTACCATGAGTCTTGTACATCTTGATAATAGAAACAATAGTTGAAATTGGGATACTCAAATGCTTGAAAATCTTCTTGTATCCTTCTCCAGCTTTATGACAATAAATACTTTTCTGCCTAAGGACTTCAGATAGCTCTTTACTTTTCCCCCATATTGACTTATTGGTAATGACAGCAATCATCCTATGCCTAACCCTTTTATACTCTCTAAGAATGTTCACCTACAATCCACCATTTTCTAGACTTTTCTAGAATTAGGTTCTACATTATCAGCAGCCTTCTCATTTCCAGCTGTCTGCTTTGCCAGATGAGCCGTCTGAAATGATTTCAAAAAGAAAAAAAAAGTTTTTACAGTGCTCGTATGTTCCAGTGAATAGTATTCAAAATCCAGTAAAATAGCGGCAATTTCCACAATTTATTACGTATGTAAGTAGAGCAAAACATTCCTTCTCTGAAGGCATTTCGTTTCCGGACTTATGGACACCGTGAATCGTGATGGACCAATCAGTTTCGAGCTTACAAGCGATGTTGGTGATGAAGGCCATTCTGTACAATCATATATCTGAGTCAGTAACCGTACAGCAGTGTTATGAAAATTGTATTTTTTTAAAAAAAAACAATCTACATTTTCTATGTAAGATCGTCATTTTTACTCGAAGTGTACGAAATACAGTGAGTATATGTTATAGCATTGTAAAATGTCGTATGCATTGACCTAAGATCGATCTGAAACCTAGCATATACAATTAATTCAGGAAACGATATTCGCATTGTTATAGCATTGTAAAATGTCTTATGCATTGACTTAAGATCTTTGTTCTTTGTGACCTCCTGGACGATTTTACGCCTTGCTCTTGGAGAGATTTTGGCAGGACGGTTGAGTTAACTAGGGGGGGGGCAATAACTTTTTCACACCTGAAGATTGCATGTTTGATTATCTTGCACACCAAACAAATGAAAGAAGCACCAAACTTTGGTGTCATTTTTTCTCTTACACTCCCTCTATATACTACTACAACCCACAAGAAAATCTGACCAAATACAATGTAGAAAATGTGCAAAAATGCAGAAAATCAGACAGGGGGCAAATACTTTTTCACGGCACTGTATACAGATAAAAAGTACACCCACAGACACAAACACGCATGTACAAATACGCATAAACACATACTGTGATTATCTGTCTATGTTTAAATAGGCACGGTACTAAAGATGATTAAAGACAAAGGTTCTTTATTTTAGAAGGCTATCTAAATTCCCTTTTTAAGAAGTTCAAGTCAAATGGAAATTTATGTTCAAGCTTATGTACAGTACAAATCTCTTCTTCCTCTGTCTCCACTGTCTACTGAGGGTCAAAAAAAAAAAAAAGTGAACCAATGAAAGCACTGTTGTGTCCTGGCCTTTAGGGTGCTAAAATACATGGTGCAAACGTATGTGTGTGTATATATATATATATATATATATATATATATATATATATATATATATATATATATATATATATATATTCTGATGTCATCTTCAGAAAAGTGACAACTCCTTCAATTCCCAGGCATTAATAGATCTAAAACTACTGTAAAGCAGGGCAGGTTGATGAAAACACCATGCACTGGGAATGCAGCCTGACAGAGAGCAGCACTCAGACCAGATGTGATGAGGACATGTGTTTGCAGAGTGTCTCAGAGGAGCACATTCCCTATTCTTAAATTCTCTGTGTGTGTCTCTCTCTGCCGTTGTGTGTGTGTGTGTGTGTCTGTGTGTCTGTGTCTGTGTCTCTGTCGTGTGTGTGGGTCTCTGTTGCACGTGTGTTTCTCTGTAGTTGTGTGTGTATCTCTCTGTTGTTGTGTGTGTGTGTGTGATTGTCTGTCTCTGTGTGTAAGTGTTTGTGTGTGTGTTTCTGTATGTGTCTGTCTGTCGTGTGTTTTGAGCTTCTCAACCTGCTACTGTACTTTTTTTTTTCAACCATGTCATTATAAAATACTTAGCGTATATGGCCTTGAAGTCTTGTGGTAACTGAAATGTTGGTTTAATAGAAGAGTCTCAGAAAGAATGGTATCTGAACAATAAGATTGATACATACTGAGCAGAATTAAAAATTCTTTTTTTTATTAAGGTGGAGAATCTTTTACTACTGAGCTCCGTCTGCTGTGAGTTTGTCATCTGTGTGTCTGTCATCGCATGAGTAAAGAGCATTGTAATACAGCAGGCTGTTTCATTAGGCGCGTTTACACTGCCATTTCTGATCCGGATCAAATGCATCGGTACATTTAATCACGATCAGTGGTGTTACGTTTACACTGCCATTTGATGAGGATCAACTTTCACGCAGCCCCAGGGCTTCGGACGCGCACTTAGAGCGTAAGTCCGAGCTTCACGTTATTACGTTCTACGTCATCCCGCCGAAGGACACAACAAAAATGGTGTCATTGTGATAAAGATAAAAAACACAATTAATACTGTGTGCTGAGCAACTGACACTGACAGCACCAGACGGGATGACAGATGAAAAAATTCTCTCAGCTGTGTCACCTTGTCGACCACGAAGCTCCGATGACACAAATAAAATGTTTATTTTATTGTACATTACATGTGTTGCTATTTACAAAAATTTTGGCTGGCTATTAATTACTATCTACAATAATTAATGTACTTGTTAGCTAGGTAGCTATTTTTTATTTATTTTTTAATTAGCAGTGGGAGAAAACCGCTTCAGCAAGTACAGTAGAATCTGCCAGAACTGACGGACGCTGTATCTACTAGGTTTAGATACTAATGAGAGCATTACAAATAAAAAAGAAAAACTAGGGAAACAGATCTTTTCAAGAAAACTGGGATACTTTGTATGAATGGATTTTATATTTATTTATTTTTATTTATTTATTTATTTTTTTTATAAATTTAGTCGTTGCCAATTATTTTTTTATTATTTTCTCCCAATTTGGAATGGCCAATTATTTTATTATGCTCAGCTCACCACTACCACCCCTGCGCTGACTCGGGAGGGTGAAGACAAACACACACTGTCCTCCGAAGCGTGTGCCGTCAGCCTTTTTTTCACACTGCGGACTCACCATGCAGACACCCAAGAGCTACAGCGTCGGAGGACAACGCAGCTCTCGGGCAGCTTACAGGCAAGCCCGCAGGCGCCCGGCCAGACTACAGGGGTCGCTGGTGCGCGGTGAGCCGAGGACACCCTGGCCAACCTAACCCTCCCTCCCCGGGCGGCTCGGCCAATTGGCGCCGCCCCTGGGAGCTCCCGTCCTCGGTCGGCAAAGGAACAGCCTGGACTCGAACTTGTGACATCCAGACTATAGGGCGCATCCTGCACTCTACGCAAGTGCTTTACTGGATGCGCCACTCGGGAGCCCCGATTTTATATTTTACTGCAATAACAGTTCTGTTTGTGAAGCATCCACACTATAATTTGACAGAACAGGTGATTTATTTGCACTATGCAGAACCTTATTTTCCCCCATTGGTGCTTGAGCCCCAGAGTGCTCACAGAATCAGTCAGGGTCGTAATCTGGTATAAATCTCCACATTTTTGTAAAATTACTTTTCACTTACTTTAAAAGATACGTGTTTCAGTAAATTCAAACGATAAACTTTGCATCCCGTGCAGAGGGAGAACACAAACGTAAAACAGTGGAAGGTTAAACAGTGGAAAAATGAGAATAAACAAATAAACCCTCTCTGAAACAGTGTAATAAAGCCTGATTATCGGACGTTACCTTGGTATAGTGGTTAACCTTGTCATTCTGGTAGCAGTACTGTAACTCTATTACCTTTCCGATGCAGTAAACTGTTAGACGATAAGGCCCGCTAATTGGGGCTCTCTTGCTTAAACAAAGCCTGGGCTGTCGCTCCTTTTAAAGAGCTCTCTCAATCAATGCCCTGAAGGGATTTCTTTTTCTTGTCTCCAGAACTGTAAAGTTCAAGATCCAGATAATGTGATGGATAGAGTCAGCACACAGTGAGACACACAGGGATTAATTACGGAACCCTGCTTAGCCACATTCCTTCTGGGATTTAAGGGCACATTGGAATAAAGAAAGGACTGAAGGAAAGTAACACTAGATAGGACAGATAGTTTCAGATGCGCATTTGTAGAGGACGAAAACAAAGCACTTTAACAAAAGCCCTTATAATATACTGTAGGCCCAGTGCAGAGACACTGAGGTGCTTGGAGTCATTGGTGCTGCCAGCTGCTTATCGTCATGTTTAGAGTTCCCATGAGCCTGAGCTGGGTTAGCTTACTGCTGCACAGAACACCCTCTCTGTGAATGTGACAGCACAGGGAAGACATTTTCTTATACAGTCTTAGGACAGAGGGGAGAGACACTACTTCACCCCGAGAGTGGTGAGGGTATGCAATGGGCTACAGTACCTCCTAGTCTTGCTATTGATGATAAATCATTGGGATCCTTTAAAGACCCAACTTGACAAAGTTTTGAAATAAACCAGCTACTAGGAAGCGGAGGAGCACTGATGGGCTGAATGGCCTCCTCTTGTTCGTAGATTTTCTTATGTTCTTAAGATTACAGTATGTTTATTGAGAAATCAAACCATTTACCATGGTAACTTTGCATTTTTCCTATGCTTTCCCCCATGGTACAGTAATACTAAGCATTTACCATAGTTTACCATAGTTTACAATGTTACAGTATTTCATTTGCTTTGCCATCAATTGATAATACTGTTAAAAAAAAGTGTAGACTGAAAGCATTCATGTTTAACCTTGGGTGATCGCAATACCTTATTCCCATAAAATCCACAGCCCATAGTATGTATTACTGTATTGCTGCTCCACGATTATTAGCCTTCTACTGCATACTTTCATCTGGAGATACTTACAACATTTTTGTATTCTTGAAAAGCAACAATTTTCATAAAACAAAATCCTGCCAGATTCAACTTGTATTTCATGTTTAAGGCGTCCACTCAAACTCTGGAAGTCAATACTTTCTGACAAAGGCGGCTTCTTGGCTGGTATTATTTACGGGTCATTATTAAAACAGATTATCTACTAGACCTTTTCCAATTCAGTGCAATTGTCTTGCTTCTTGGAGTGTTTAAACACTGCCTGAGTGTAATACTGTAGTATAATGTGTAATGGTATAATTTTTGTTTTTACTTTATAAAGTGCTACAATAAGAATGCTTTTGCCTGGTTAAATTCCCAGCTCCCAGATACTGTAACTGTCAGTTTGTGTGTGGATCAGTGTGTGTGTGTGAGGATAGTATATACCTCCTCCCTGAATTGCTTAAACATGTACCTAGACCATTAGCGTTTGTCTGTTTGTTTGTGTGTGTCAGTCCGTCTGTCTGTCTGTGTGTGTATGTTTGTCAGTCTTTCTGTGTGGGTCAGTCTGCGACAGTGTGTCTGTGTCGGTGTCTGTGTGAGAGTGTGTCTGTGTCTGTGTCTGCGTGTGTCTGTGTGTCAGTCTCTCTGTGTTGGTGTCTGTGTGTGTCAGTGTAAGTGGGGTGTACAGTCCAGCACTCTAACCTACCTGCCCTCTCTCCTCCCCTGCAGACTGGAATGGGTGGAGATCATCGAGCCTCGAACCCGAGAGCGGATGTACGCCAACCTGCTGACGGGGGAGTGTGTGTGGGATCCTCCCCTGGGGGTGCGGATCAAGCGCACCAGCGACAACCAGTGGTGGGAGCTATTTGACCCCAACACCTCGCGCTTCTACTACTACAACGCCTCCACGCAGCGCACCGTGTGGCACCGGCCCCAGAACTGCGACATCATCCCCCTGGCCAAGCTGCAGACGCTCAAGCAGAACACAGACTCACCACGCGCCTCCGCGGAGAACAGCCCGGGCCGGAACAGCAACGTGAGCCGCGAGGGCAGCACCTCCTCCTCCCTGGAGCAGGAGCTGGAGGGGAAGGCGCTGCCCCAGGCACAGGCACAGACTCTGCAGCAGCAGCAGCACACGTTGGGCAGAGATGAGCCTGACAGGTGAGGGCAGAAGGGAGGAACAGTGGTAGTGCTGTGGTCACTGTGATTTTAGCCTTTTTGTGTAGCATTTAGTCCTTTATACCAGACGAAGTGTGGGCAAGTTGTACCTTCTAGTAGTCTTTGGTACCAGCTCTGTCCCAAATTGTTTAATTGAATCAATTAAACCTCATTCCAGACCTTAAGTACTGGTAGTTACTTATTATTATTATTATTATTATTATTATTATTATTATTATTATTATTATTATTATTATTATTTATTTCTTAGCAGACACCCTTATCCAGGGCGACTTACAGTCGTAAACAAAAAATACATTTCAAGAATCACAGTACAAGTATTAATACAATTAAGTGCAAGATAAAATACAATGACTTCAGTTCTAGTAAGTACAAGTATATATATTACAAAATACGAATCAATATCGGAGCAGATAACAGTGTCAGTGATAGTTACATCAGGATACGATTAAATGCAAAATACTACAGGCTGAATAACGCTTGTGGCAGAATACAGTGCAGTACTCACTAAAGTAAAGGATTAAATGCAGTAAGATAGGGAGCAGATAAATACAAGTAAAGCGAGGCAGAGAGAACACCAGGCGAGCAGCGGAGTTCTGGATGAGCTGGAGCGGACGGGTGGCGGACGCAGGGAGGCTAGCCAGGAGGGAGTTGCAGTAGTCTAGGCGGGAGAGTACCAGGGCCTGGACAAGGAGCTGGGTGGCGTAGTTGGTGAGGAAGCGTCGGATTCTTCGTATGTTGCTCAGGAAGAATCGGCAAGTGCGTGCCAGAGTGGAGATGTGCTTGGAATACGAGAGGCAGGGGTCCAGGGTGACTCAGACATTCTTAGCTGAGGAGGAGGGAGAGAGTGTGGTAGTTATTTCATTTTAACTGTGACAATGGACCTGGAGTGATACAGGATGAGGCTTTCTCATTTCATAACACATTATGTAGTTGTTGCTAGTAACATACTTTTCATGCAAATTGTAATTGTAATTTATTTTTTATAACTTTTGAACTTGGGGTTTGGCCAACTTGGTCCAGTTTCCTGTTTATTTTATTTTTTATTTTTTTTATTTTTTCCAGAATTTGACTATCAAAGAGATATTATGCAGAGAAGTGACGCCTGGAATAAGTAACACACTTTCCACTGCACATAAGAGTGTTTCTCTCCCTTCTTTTAATAGGGAATTTGATGTGGTGCCACCAGGTTTATTTTACTCTATATGCCCCAGCACTAAAAACAACCCTTCAAAGTTGTTGAGGATGGGATGGTGGGTGTAGAGATTTGAGAACAGGTTATAGTACTGATTCCAGAAATGAATAACTGGATGAATACTGTTCAGCGCCACTCTGCATTATTCTCAGCACTTTCGCCAAAGCCAATGAATAATAATGACAGCGGAAGATTACTCCCATGTACAGTGTCTGGTTCTTTATGTGTGTCTGTCACAAAGACGGCCGGAGTGGGTGGCGTCAGACCAGAGCCAGTAAATAAATGAGAGACTTGGGGTTTTGATGAAGCTGAGCGCGTGATCGCGCTCAGCATTTAATAATAAAATAAAAGATTTAAACAGAACACAAAACAGGACACGGCACTTGAGCCAAAATAAAGAGACAAACAAAACGAACTATACAGACAAACATGGCGAGCAGATACTTTCACTAATACTTTTACAATGATCACCTCCGTCTCCAAACCCGTTCTCCACTCACCGAACACCCAACCCCGAGTGAGTGAAAACATGCTGTTTTTATGCAGTTGTACCAAGACTCGATTGCTAATCAATCATTCAATCGGAGTCTCGGTACAACTGCACGTGAATTAACTAAGTGCAATCCCGTGACACACATTATACACATTTTATCTGCACGTGAAGTGATGTGCAATCCTCCTGCCTAACTACAATTATACATTTTTAAACACATGTGAAACACAGACCAGCTTATATCCCGTGTACCAATACCTATACACCAACATTTACACACAACACGTAACATACAATATACACAGGGGGGGCACTTTGCCACAGTGTCATAGTTAGGCTTGCTCCTTTTCAGTATTTATTTTTCGGTGGCTCACAAACTACCAACAATAAAGTACTCACTTTCCAGAGTAACATACAGTATATGACTGAGGTTCTTCATTTGAACACTATGAAACCAGTTAATTAACCAAGAGGTTTCACCACTTTCAGTTTATGAGTCGTTTCTGACCAGCTGAGCTGACAACACACCGTGATTGAGTGGGGCCGAGGTATTCAAAGTCAACCACAGGAAAGAGTCAGGTATGATTGACACCCGTTTCATTTGCTGTGATTTTCCTCAGCTTGGATATACCCACCCCGGATGCATTTGTTCAGCTGCCAGTCAGAAGCAAGAAAAATAACTGAAAAGCATCACATTGAATAGAAAAGCTCCTGCAAGCAATTTCACAAGGAACAGGTTTCATGATGTTTCAATAAAGATTCCAAGTCGACTCAAATAAATACTTCACTCTAAAAGGTGATTGTTTGATTGCAGTGTTTTGCAAGGCCCTGAAAAAAAAAAACGCTGAAAAGGAGCAAGTCTAGTTACTGTACAGTGCAGGTGTGTTTATTCCCTGAACCAGCATTCTCTCTCCAGTCGTTCTGTGCTTCTAGAAGGGGAGACCTGTCAGAAAGTCATTTTGCATGTGTCACACTCTTGAACTCCAGTAAGGTTATTAATGTAATAGCATTATCTTTCCATTGCTGTCCACCGAGCACTGAACTGGATTGAGAAGAGCAGCGCTAATGTGCTGAGAGAGAGAGGGTGTGTGTGGACATGTAGTATACACAGCACGTAACCCATGTTGGGGCAGCAACAAGCAGAATCCCCTTTTCTGACTCCCTCAGTGACAGTAAATAACCCTGCAGTGACTGGACCCCTCTAAAAGCTCTGAAAGGAAGGGATCACTTGTAGCCTCTAACCTTGGCAGCAACTCTGACAGCGCTAGCTGGCCGAAGCCATTACTTCAGAGCGCCGTTGCAGAGGTGTGTGTCCTAAGGCTGGCTTGTCGGCCCTTTTGGGGAGTTTGAGGACAGGAATTTCTGTATCCCTTTGTCACTGTGACCCTTTCCTCTGTCATGCTGGCCCTATCCTGCCTGTCTCTCTGGCCCTATCCCCCCTCTCTCTCTGGCCCTATCCTCTGTGTCTCTCTGGCCCTACCCCCCTGTCTCTCTGGCCCTATGCCCCCCTGTCTCTTTGGCCCTATCCTCCTGTCTCTCTGGCCCTATCCCCCCTGTTCCTTTGCTCTATCCCCTGTCACGCTGACCCTATCCCCCTGTCTCTCTGGCCCTATCCTCTGTGTCTCTCTGGCCCTACCCCCTCTCTCTCTGGCCCTATCCTCTGTGTCTCTCTGGCCCTATGCCCCCTGTCTCTTTGGCCCTATTCTCCTGTCTCTCTGGCCCTACCACCCCCGTCTTTGACCCTTCACCCCTGTCTCTCTGACCCTATCCTCCCTGTCTCTGACCCTATCCCTCTGTCTTTCTAGCTCTATCCCCCTGTCTCTCTGGCCCTATCCTCTCTGGCTCTATCCCTGTCACTTGACCCTACCCCCCTGTCTCTCTGACCCTATCCCCTGTCTCTCTGGCCCTATCCCCCACGCCTCTCTGGTCCCATTCCCCTGTCACATTGACCTGGCTGTAACTAGCTTCCTAGTTTAGTCAACCAGCGTGACCCTTATAAAAGTTTACCACAGTATTTTTGCAATTTTACCATGCTTTCCCCATGGTTACCATGGTTTGCCATATTCTTTGATATGATTTACTGTAGCGCACTCTTCTTTACAATGCTTGCCTATGCTTTACCATGCTTTCAATGTGCTTTACTATACCCTGCTTTGCTTGTACTATGGGAAACTTTTATAAGGGGATCGTTCTAGTGCCCCAGGAGTTGTACCCCAATAGTACAACTTGGATTAGCAGGACCCTGTATCTAATAGGAATGTAGTTGTGCAGCTGGGCTAATCTGGGGGAAATGAAAAATCAGGACGAATTGAAAGCCCTTTTGGTGCTTGTGACAGGCGGAAGCCCTGCCAGTGTAAATAGGGTGTGGGGTATTTTCTATTTAAGTTTGGCAGGGATGATGTTAATTCCAGCCCTGCCAAATACACATGTGGAATGTGGCTGGGTCTTGATTGAATAATTTATCATCAATCAAGTCCCAGCCCCATGGTATAAAAAAGGGAGCTGAATCCTATGTTCAGTAGAAGAGAGTTCATTGAAGGCGAATGCCCAGCCTGAACAGTGGGAGTTAGCAAAGAGGGAAGTTTTGATTTGTATTTGTTTGAACCGTTTATTTTGGCAATTGTGCCTGTGTTTCTTTGTGTTTTGTACTATTTGTTAATAAAAGTGTGTATTCATGCTTAAAACTGCAGCTTTCTCTCTCTGGGTCTGCTTTCCTGTTGCTGACCAGCTGTGACCGTAACGCTACCCTGCTACGGTGCTTCATATACAGTTCAGTAGATAGGCTGGGTGCTTGAGTGCAGTGATTGCACATTCTGCAATGATTTCCCAGCACAATGAACCAGCCGCATGCTGGCTGGCTGAATGTTATCCTCTGTAAACTCAGGTGGGATTAGCTGAATCCTGCTTTATATTCAATTAGTGTTCTCTCTCTGGTTACAGAGTAGCACTCTGTATAAACAGCTATTTGTGCACCTGGTACTTGATGTGCTTGTTATTACACTCTGTACTGGAGCACAGTTTCAGTTTAGACCCTGCACCATCTACAGTAGCTACAGTGCAATTACCCTAGAGCCCAAGGTAGTATGATTTAATACAGAGAAAGAAAGACAGCCAAGGTAAACATGTGCTGTGGTTTCAGCTCCTCATCCCCTATTATATGAAATTGACCCCTTAAGATGCTACATGTCTGTAGATTCATCTCTATGGACTTCAAAACAAGTGCCAACTGGAGCAACATTTATTAGCAACACCCATGGGGAATGTAAACCAGGGATCATTGGGATCACTTACCAAAAAACAGGAAAATTACATTCAAGTTATGATTTCCATTACACAAGAGTAGATGTTAAAACTTCATGCTGACTTGAACTCGGCTCTCGCCAAGATAAGCACCAACTAAGACATAGCTTTACAGTAAACTAATGTGATCCATAGGTGTCTCCATCCATTTGCGCTTCCTTCCATATGATGATGTAGATATCCTTCTGTCAGGTGTTGATGGCTGAAGTGTAATGCTGGCTCCAGGGATCAGCTTATTTTGCCTCCCTAGCGCATCAGCACACACAACGGCTGCGATGTTGGCTCCAGGGATCAACCACAGTGCGGTCTCCCCAGCGCATCACCATGACAACCGTCTGGATTGAGCTAAGTAGGGTTCATCTCTGGGGTCTTCAAGTGGGCACCTTCCATCCTCGGTGTTTCGTCGACTAGCCCACGACACCTCAAGAGGGCTCGACGGTGATTCTGGCGTCCCAGAATCACCCCCCTCCGTCCCCCACTCAACTCAGCCCAGCTTACTTACCTGTACACCAGCTTTCCTTTCTATTGTGCTTGAGATGCCCAGCCAGAATCTTTCTGTCTGAACCACAGCCAGTTGCTGCTCCTCTCTGCTGCTTCAGATAAATTCTTCACTGTGCGACGCAACTCTTGGCCACTGAATCCGACGTCTCTGAGAAACCGGGTTGTAGAGTGTGCCACAAATCCTCGACAACCCACCTCCACTGGGTAAACCTGGACTCTCCATCCTCGCTGTTCCGCTTCAGTGGCAAGTTGAGCATACCGCAGTTTCTTCCTCTCATACGCTTCATCTACAGCATCCTCCCATGGCACTGTTAACTCTACCACGTGAACAAGGCATGCTGATCCAGACTACAAGACAATATCTGGTCGAAGGTTAGTGGTGGCAATCTCAGGTGGAAAAATAAGCCGTTGACCAACATCTGCCAGCATTTTCCAGTCTCTAGCAGCTTCCAGTTGTCCTGGGCGAGGATTGGTTTTAACACCTTTACTTGGTGGTTGCTCTCCTGGACGGAGGAATGTTGTCTTTTGTGTGTAATGTTTTGATGGAACAGGTGGCAACTTATTGGTCATGTTACGCTTTTCTTCCAATGCTAAGGCCAAACATCGCAGCACCTGGTCATGGCGCCAAGTAAACCGTCTTTGGCTAAGAGCCACCTTACATCCTGTCAAAATGTGCCTTAATGTTGCAGGTGATGAACACAAAGGACATGAGGGATCCTCTTCTACCCAGAGGTTTAGGTTCTGTGGTGATGGGAGAACATCATATGTTGACCTGATGAGGAAACTGATCCTGCTGTGTTCCATTGACCATAGGTCTTGCCAGGCAATCTTGCATTGTCCCACACTCTCCCATCTCATCCATTCTCCCTGCTTGGCCTGAAAAATGGCCTTTATATACCTCATCCTCTCCTCCTGCTTTTGCACCTCGTTGACTACCATCTTCCTCCGTTGAGCTGGGGCTGCCTTGTGCCATGTAGGAGGAGCTGAACTGAGACCAAGACACCCTCTTCCATGCTGAACTTGACCCATGATATCACCAATTCGAAGGGCAGCCTTTGCATCCTCCACAGCTTTCTTTGCCACCCACTTTCTTCGTTTTCAGCACAGGTGCTGCCTCCCTTACGTGTTTGTCGCGTGACTCTACTAATGTCATTTCCAGTCTGACCTTGGCGCACTTAAACTCTTCTGTTAGAGCGGATGCTGGTAGCTGCAGTATTCCTTTACCATAAAGTCCCACTCTACTGAGGCAGCGTGGAACTCCCAACCATTTCCTGATGTATGAACTGATTAAGGCTTCCAGCTTCTCTACTGTTGTCAAAGAAACCTCATACACAGTCAGAGGCCACAGCAACCTCGGCAGTAGGCCAAACTAAAAGCACCAGAGCTTTAGTTTGCCTGGTAAAGCACTGCTGTCTATGCTCTTCAACCCTTCCACTGCTTGTTGTCTAACTTCTCCTTGATTTAGTGGGCTTGAATTACTTTCGTGCCCATTCAATGTTATTGGTTAATTTTACCAATAACCGATTAGTGCAGGCTACTGTTGTAGTCATGGTTGTCATGTCATCCATGTATGCTCGAATTAGTGGTAGTCGCATTCCAGAAGCCAAGCGCTCTCCTCCCACTACCCATTTTGATGCCCTAATGATTACTTCCATTGCCATGGTAAAAGCCAGTGGAGAAATGGTGCATCCTGCCATTATTCCAACTTCTAGGCATTGCCATGTGGTGCTGAATTCTGAAGTTGCTTTCACTAAATTTGTTATTGTCATCGGTACACTGAAAAAATTAAATGCTGCCCAAAGAAGTTCATGTGGCACTGAACCATATGCATTAGCCAAATCCAGGAATGTCACATGGAGCTCCTTCCTCTCCTTTTTAGCTTATTGAATTTGTTGCCAGATCACATTGATGTGTTCTAAGCATCCTGGGAAACCTGGAATGCCCGCTTTTTGTATTGAAGTGTCAATGAAGCAGTTCTTTAATAGGTAAGTTGACAATCTCTGAGCAATAATGCTGAAGAAAATATTTTATTGTTTGTCACAATAAATAGAACAGATGTGCTTGCTCAATGGCAGTTGATTTCTGCTGGACAGGTTGGTCAGTGCACAGAGGGCCGAGCCACTCAAACAGACTCTCGCTGTCGTGTCATGCGCTCAGCTCGTAATGCTCTTACGTTGTGGCCATGCAGTGCAGTTGGTACAAGATGATGAGGCCTACAGTAGGGTTGGTATATTATTGATTATTAGCTAAAAATGACCATGATAATTGCGACTTTATCTCTAGTTACTGTAGTAGTTCTTTCTCTCTCTATTTCCTTTTTTGTCTGCTTTTTGGAAAACGTTTGGAGAACTCTAAAGAACTAGCATCCCTACTGTTTGTTACTGTAAGTGTAAGTAAACAGGGCATTTGAAAAGTACATTAGTCCCCCCCCCCCTAATTATTCTTTTGTTATAGGCTAAATAAAATCAGTATGTCTGTGACAGGATGCTGGGCGGTGACGTCAGGCCAGATGCAGGAAGTAAAAATACTGACACCAGTAGTACTGCAGTTCAAGGCGGCGTTTGCCGTTTTATTTTTAAATAACACAAAATAAATCAAAGATTTAAACAAAAACACACAGTGCTCACAGAGCGAAAATAAAAGTTCAAACAAAACAAATCTCGCACACAAAATAAACAATAAATGATCCAGGTCAGGCTGGCCAGTAGCCTTCACTGATCCTGGAGTTTTAAGTTTAGTTTAGTTTAGTTTTCCTTTCTCCCTCTCTCTCTCTGCTCTCGTTTCTCCTCTTAAACACCCACCCCGAATGCAGAGAGCTGCAGGCTTTTATAGAGTGGCCGAGGGGTTTAACTGGCTAGTAATTAGTCTATTACCCCTCGGCCACAATCTGCACGAGTTTATTAAATTACTGTGGATGGGGCTACCCATCCACGCTACTAAACAAAACAATCGGCTACGCCGTCCTAAATACATAAACAAAACAATAACAAAACCCACAGCGTTTTGCCGTCATATTTACAATAACTAAATACAGAAATAATAACAGAACACACGGCACCTCGCGGTCATAAATATAATAAATCATAATAACAAACACAAAACAATAATCTGCACAGGGGCGGAGGAGGAAGACCCCGTTCTAAAAATAAATACATTCATTTAATCAGCAGGGCTTACTACCGCCCTGCTACAACGTCATCCAGTCTTCATAGCTCATTCACTCGGACTCTCCAACACCACAATGTCCTTTTGCTAATGTGGTGACTAGAACTAACACTGTATTCTCAGTGCAGTCTCACCAGTACGTTTTACAAGCACCTCATCTCGTATAAAAGATATGCACTGAAGAGCTTCCAGACATCCTAAACTACAACAGAATTAAAAGAGGTTTTGTGTTGGTCTCGCCCAGCCCCCCCACCCAGCTCCTCTGCCAGACCAGACCATTATTTTAAATAGCCGTTTTCGGTAAGAATCATAAACCATGATCCTCTGTAGTCTGAGTTTTATGGCTGGCAAATTTAATTCCTAGAGACCCAGAGTAAGGACGCAGGAGACTGCTGTGTGAGGATGCTGTTTACTGTGTCAGGGTAAGAAAGTCACACTAGCCGTGCTGCACGCAGACCTGAACTCTCCATGTATATTACTGACATGATCCGGAGCCAGGAGTCTGAGCAGGATTAGAAATTCATGCTAGCCTTGCTGCACACAGTCCTGGGTTTCAGATTTAGGTATATAACCAGGTACCAGCAATCAGGCTGCTGAATCTGAACTGCTCACACTTCTCATCAAAGCATGTCTCACCTGAGTCTGTAGGTTTAACTATTAGGAGGAGATCATGCAGATCATGTAATCAAAGACACTACAAAATGTTATCGCAAAAGTCTACCAGAAGCCATAATAGTAGTACAGTATATGGAAAACTACAAAGTGGCATGTAATTCAATAATTTAACATGCCATTATTCAGCAGGTTTCATTCCACGTTATGAAGCCAAATTTGTTAATTCAAAAGGGTGATGCAAAAGTTGCGGTCATAGCTGTAGGTGTTAAAGTTGTATGTGAAAGGACATCATTTAAACCTCTGCAGGAGAAGAGAGCAAGAGTGTTTGCTTGTCTTGTTTATGTAAATGTGATTCGTTTTCCAGTGAGCTGTATTGTGGTTTACATGTGCTTTGCTGCAGCACGTTGATGCTGCTAATGAAAATCGACTTGCATTAATCTCTGCCATTTGTTCCGTTGAGGCAATTGCCTATTTTATTTTCTCAAGGATTATCTCCTAGAAAGATTGCAGCTCATTAGGATTGGTACTCGTTGCGTAGACACTAAGTGTATGTGTGTGTTGGGGGGGGTGTAGGGGTTGATATTTAAATTGCTTTGATCAGTCTGATGTGTAAATTTATATTTTCGTTCATTTGAAGATATTTTTTACATGATAGATCTGCACTGTTTTATTTTATGCAAGTTGTCGAATTAAACAGAAACACGAGAAACAAGGGGGTGGGGGGAGAAATCTCCCAGCAGAATGGGGTTTTTACTGTTTTTACTACAATAGGGGTGTAACAATCCAAATGATCATTTAATGACGATCATTTAAAGACAACCATTAAATGAGATAGGGAGAGTATGTATTCTTTGTATGGTTGAATCCACTCACTTGCAATACGTGTTTGTGACTGGTGAATAAGTGACTGGACTCTTGATCCTTAGGATTTCTCAGCACCGTCTTAGTCCCCCTCAAACTAACCTACCAATATACCTATCTGTAAAGCGAATTTTTGGAAGGTAAATCTATATAATAAATATAATATTCTGTGGAGTCGGGATGCTTTATATTGCTATAAAACAACTGTAACAGCCTAGTGCTAGTGGGAGGAGACTCAGTGACCGCAGTAGCTAACTACTGTACATCGAGAGGAGGAGAAAACACGGTCGGACCTACGAGTCCTGTTTATGCTTGTGTAAACCCTTCATCTGCTAATGTCTCATGTCCTATTTAGGTCAATGGGTTTTTCTTGTAATGTTTGAGATATTGACTTCATACTTGGTACACAGCTGTATTCTGTGATTCTCTAGGTCAAGTTACAGATTAGGGGATTTTCTAGTAATGTGCTTACATTTCTTAATATTTTGCCAAGTCTACAAACAGTATGTCTGTGAATGCAAATTGCCCACTTGAAATATTTTCCAATTGCATTCATTCATAAATTAAAATAATTCTGCCTTTTAGGATGAAAAGGCTGCATTATTTACTAAACAGAGATGTGGGCATGGTATGAATCATGTGTCCAAAGAGCCTTTTGTGTAAATACTCTGTTTTCAGGATCTGTTCCACTCTTCTGAGATAGAGGCAGGTTGTTTGACTCGCTGCTGGTTGAAATATGGGTTTAATAGTTTCACTGTTATCCATGGCTGTGGATGCAATCAGGTAGGACACCAAATTAACCACATGGCCTTTCGTGGATGTGCTTTATCTCTTGGATGGCCAATCCAAATGTGTACGGTCAGACGGATATTGTCTAGCGGGATCGGTACAGAGTGGCCATCTACTAGTTTATATGTTAATATGCCGTGTTCTGGCTGTCTTGCATTGTTATAAGCGATGCCGTATTGTTATAAGCTGTGCCATATTGTTATAAGCTATGCCATATTGTGCAGTTTTAGGGAAGTTGGTTTGTTATAATAAGAGACCCTCTGCACACTTTAATACTTTTTTTAAATTAAGATTTTACTATTAAACATAAAGTGCTGCTTGTTTCATAAACTTTGAACTATGCTGTATGTTATACACAGGATGATAAGTTGTACTGGAGTTTTGACAAATCCTTGACTTTTATTGGTTGATTTCTCATATGTAATTTATAATAATTTAACACAACAGAAGAAACACTGTAGGGTCTAACTAGATTTTTCTTTTTATATATATATATATATATATATATATATATATATATATATATATATATATATATATATATATATATACAGCTTTTAACAAACTGAAATGGATATGGGACTCTGTTTTACAATACGACATTGAACAGTAGTTTTTTTGACTGATTGCAGCTGGTGCTGTTTGTTCTCTTGTTCTGCTGCCTTGTCTTGTTCGGTTGCTGCAGACCCTGTCTTTCTAGACGTTTTTTCCCCTACATCTAGATCTGGTTACTTGGCAGTGCTTTTAGGAATTGACTCTGGATCTTTGGGTAGCCTTTCCTGCCGGGGGTTTCAGATCATAGAGATCAGTCGAGGTGCTTGATTGCTGGGTGGTGGTTCAAAATCAAAGCGTGAAGCTGTAATTCACTCGGGGGGAAATTATTAATCACAAGCAGGCTTATACCTGGACTCACAGCCCCATATCAGGTATTGCTGGTTCATATACTGTAGGATCTGCCGGTACAAGGCTATTGGAGAACTGTAAGGGGAAATCTCTGCTTTTTCTGTTCTTGGAGTCTAGGGAGAACACTGACAATTTGGCAAAAGTACCTCTAATAGTGATGAGATGAATCTGAGATGAGTTTAATAAACTTAGAGATATGTGAAAAACTAGTGCTCACACATACCTGGCAGATTAAATATTATTATTATTATTATTATTATTATTATTATTATTATTATTAATTAGTCGTTTATCCAAAGCGACTTACAGAGACTTGGGGGTGAACTATGCATCCACAACTGCTGCTGCAGAGTCACTTACAATAGGACCTCATCTGAAGGACGGAGCATAAGGAGGTTAAGTGACTTGCTCGGGGTCACACGCAGTGAGTCGGTGGATGAACCGGGAACCTTCTGGCATCAGGTCCTTTTCTTTAACCACTAGACCACAAAACCTACCGAATTTGTATTAAATCAAAAGTTTATCAGATGATAGCCAAATGCAATCTGAAACGCCTATACTGTAGGTAGCAGACTAGGAGTGTATTATTATTATTATTTGTTTATTTAGCAGACGCCTTTATCCAAGGCGACTTACAGAGACTAGGGTGTGTGAACTATGCATCAGCTGCAGAGTCACTTACAACAACATCTCACCTGAAAGACAGAGCACAAGGAGGTTAAGTGACTTGCTCAGAGTCACACAGTGAGTCAGTGGCTGAGGTGGGATTTGAACCAGGGACCTCCTGGTTACAAGCCCTTTTCTTTAACCACTGGACCACACACAAAGCATTGGGTTCATAGATGGATGGACATGATCAGCATATAAGGACCCCCATTTCTTGAACGAGGATGCTAAAAACATACAGTAGGCTAAGTGTCTTGTACTTTTTAAAGAACCTGTTGAGCCGGATACATTCCAACTAGGCGGTGTGTGGTTTTAACACCTAAGTGATACTGAACGTGTGAGTTTGATCTGCTCTGTCTCTGCCCTAGCCGTGCTGGCAATAGTTTAAACGTTTCAATGTTTTCCAAGTGTTTTAAACATTTACAGTGATTCTTAAAACTGGCAGAACTGTGAATATCAAATATACAGTAGAGGTTGGCTTAGGTGTTTATACAGTAGGACTTTTGCAGTGTAAAGTTATTTATGCATTACTTATTCAAAATATTTTCCAAATACACATACTGTTGTAATGAATTGGCATCTCAGCCCATTCATTTGAATAGAAAGCCACGGGCTGGACGTGAAGTGCAAACCATAGGGTTCAAAGTTGAACAACTTACCATTCAACTTAAGATCAAGCTCTGTAGTCAAGAGGCAAGTACATGTCTTATGCTGTTGTCACAATTATTAACTCATCAGGCGCTAGGCGGAGATCCATTACACTGTGCGCATGTAGTCTCATCCACTTTAATGGAGAGTTTCTCACAGTAGCTTTTGATTGGTTACAAAGAATCTGAATGTTAAAATGTAAACGTTTAGGAAATAAAACAGAATGTAACATCCCTACAATGGCGTGTGTAGCAGCTGTTTCCAGCAGTTTCACACAGTCTAGCAGTTCTTTTCTGACAACCTCAGCATGTTATCCTGAAGAGTACTGTATCCTCTCTGGTTTCTCTCACTCTTGACTCGTTACCATGCTCTGTGCTGCAGTGCTCTGGCAGTCTCTGAGGGGCCAGCCCTGGGGTTGCCTGTCTGTAAAAAGAGATTGCTTTGCAGGAGGAGCCCGACAGCACTTCTCAGTGTCAGGAAACCTCATGAGGGACCAGGGGAGAGCAGTGTAGTGCTGCAGTGAAAGGAAGAGGTGTGTACTACTGCATAGCTCTGGGTAGAGACAGGGATGTGTGAAAGGTACTGTAGTGGGTGTGGGTAGCTCAGTGGTCAGTGCTGGGCTGCAGTGTGGAAGGTAATGGGTTAGAGTCCTGGTCTGCAGTGTGGTAGGCAACAGGTTTCAAGTAGCTTGGTGGTCAGAGAAAGCACTGGGTTGCAGTTGTGAAGGCAGTGGGTTTGAGTAGCTCAGTGGTTACAGTTTTACAACTCCATGCTCTGAGAAAATTATGAGCTCGGACAGAGTGAGCGTGACAGTGACAGTCCTATTCCTAATTCTCTGAAGTGACATCACAGTGTGCCTGGCCCTTTCCTCACTGTACAATTCAGTGCTGACGAGCAGACAGCAGTAGTCGGAGCATTGCAACCAAAACGCACAGCAGTGATGGCTTCACAATCTTAGATAACAAACCAAACTAGTGTGTTGGCTCTGAAGACTTTGAAATGCAGTATTCCTGATTCAAGGTTAAGCTGTCTTGACCGGGGAGGTTTTTTTCTCCCTTGGTTAATAAGGGGGTCATGCTGTTGCTCTCAAATCGATCCTGTGCCAGCAAGAGAGAAAAAGAAAGAGAGAGTGCAATTGATTGAAATCTGTCAGCCAAGTAATTTATTTATAATGTTGCATGAAAAAAAAGAAAGTGTTCATTTTGTTGTGAATTTCCAGTTGGCAGAAAATCTGGGTCTGGAATACTCTGATAGAATACAAACCCAGCAGATTACCAGTAGCTGGGGGCAGTGCTCTGATTTCTCTCTCTCTCTCTCTTTCTCTCTCGTATGCTCTTGTTCTGGTCTGAAGGACACTGCAGGAGTCTGTTTGCCAGCGTGGAAGCTGGGTTGGAGAGGTGGGACTGGAGCACAAGTAGGCTCCCCACAGCACTGTCTTATACTTTCTTTCCAAACCAGCATCAGCATTCTTGTTTTTTTTTTTCTCTTGCATGAAACTGCTAACTATTTAACCCACCTTGTGTAAATAAAATAAACAGTCACACTTCCCTATACATCCTAGACACGTGTAAGGCTGTCACATTTACACAAATTACACAAAAAACAGTCATTGTGATTGTGCTGTCCGGGAAAGCAAAACTAACATTGCAATGTTACATGCTTATGCTCTGCATTGCTCAACAGTGCTCAGTATTTAGTAACCAACAGATACAGTGATGGTGATAAGACTCCTATTGCATTGTTTAATCCAATCCTACAGCCTCCCTTTGAATGTCCTCATTGTGGTTAGAGTGTGGGGCTGCAGTACTGTATACAGGTGTACTCCACTTATAACGGACTCCAAGGGACAATGGAAATCAGTAAATGAAGTACGTTGTAAACACAATTCGAAATGCTGTATGTAACTGCGAACATAAGTACCTTAAATATTTACTCTCTGTAGACATGTCATAAATGTTAAAAATTGTTTGTGGTCCCTGTCAAATAAATACATAAATACCGGTCAATATCAACAATATAAGAAAGCTTAACTGCCAAAGAATGGGAGTTTATTATTTATACAAACACACCCCTGTGGGATGTACAATGTAATAAGTAGGACCATTTTACAAATTTATATTTTCGCCAAATGTATTTAAAATTGTATACGTTATACGTTTTAAACTGTACAACGACTGTGCCAACAAAAAACATAGAAGAATAAAAATAAACAGCAACTGTTTTCCTGCCTGACGTCACAAATGCCACTGTCATTTACTGGTCCGGATGTACTTTATTTGCGCAAAATATCTACTGTGGAGCAGGAAAACTGTACGTATTAAATGGTATATACGTTATAAGCAAGTCAGTTTTAACCAGAATAATTCCCCATTAAAAGTTTGGCAGGGACATGCCTCCTCAATACGTTGTAAACAGAACTCCGTTCTAACAGGATCTGTTAAGTGGAGTGCACCTGTATAAGGTGCTGGGCTGCTATATGTAAGGCAGTGGGTTTAAGGAGATCAGAGGTTGGAGTGCTGGGCTGCTATCTGGAAGGCAGTGGGTTTGAGGAGCTCAGTGGTTAGAGTGCTGGGTTGCAGTGTGGAAGGGAGTGGGTTTGAGTAGCTTAGTAATATTTCGTTATTTATTTTACCAAATGTGTTTTTCATGTCACCTCCTCTCCAACAGGACTTCTCCTTTCCGCTGGAACACAGGCACCAAAGAGCGAATGTTAATTAAGGTGACGGACCGTGAACCCAGCTTCCTGGCTCACCAGGGCAATGGCTACGAGGGTCCTGTGGGAGGAGGGGGTGGCATGCGGTCTCGGCGCTCCTCTGAAACCAACCCACGCCTCCTGAGCCGGACACCTGCTCTGTCTTCTACCCTGAGCGCCGTCAGTCCCCTTTCCTGAAGCGGGTCGAGCTCGGGGGCTCCCCTCTGATGGGTCGAGGGGACCCCTTCCAGCACCGCCGGGCCTCAGGCGACTCCCAGCCTCCCTCCCCCCGCTACGGCTATGAGCCCCCGCTCTATGAAGAGCCCCCCTCCGAATACCAGCCCCCCATCTACGAGGAGCCCCCCACAGACATGCACTGCGAGGCGTCCCACTACGGCAAGGCCTGCTCTCCACAGCAGAAATCCCCTGGCCGTAAACCCCAGCTGCCCCTCTTTCACTCCCCGAAGCAGGGCTCCCACTCCCCCTACCAACAGCTGGTGCTCACCAAGCAGAAGTGCCCGGAGAAGTCCCTGAGCCTGGAGTACAGCCCAGCCGGCAAGGAGTACGTCAAGCAGCTGGTCTACGTGGAGCAGTCCGGCTCCAGCCCGCGCTTCAAAACAGCTGACCGGCTGCACCGCTACCAGCCGTCCAACACCATCGCCGGCTACGGGACCTCCTACACCCTGCAGCACAGCCAGTCCCTCATCAGGGACCCCCGCACGACTGACCGCAACAACAGCAACCCGGGGGACCCCTGCGAGCTGCGCCATCTGCTTTACGACGACTCCATGACCTGGTCCAGCCAACAGGACACCCTCTCATCCACAGGGGCTACTCTCGGGCAGCCATGAAGCGCAAAGCCGCAAGCCCTCTCTGCCCCAGGAGGTGCTGGCTCACTGCGGGGAGAGCGTCGGGGAGTGCGAGCCTGCAGGGGAAGGCACCATGGACAGGCAGCAGCAGCAGCAGCAGCAGCAGGGGGAGGGTGTGGCGCCCAGAGTCACAAGGTCTGGTTACCCGAATCCTACCTGACTCAGGGCAGGCTGGCCTGGGAAGCCCAGCAGATGCACCAGCTACGGCACCGCAGTAGCTGGGACGCGGCCCAGCAGCAGGGGGCCCTGCAGAGCCAGCTGCAACAGGGCGTCGGGGCCAGGGCAGTGCGAGGCGATGGTGCCATGCCCCACCCCTGCCCGGCCCAGTGGTCAGAGCTTTCAGTGAGGGCGAGCTGGCGCAGCAGGATGGCGGCACTGGAAAAGGAGCACCTTTGAAGGCTGGGCTTCCCGCAGGTCCTGCTGGAGAAGAGCGTCTCTGTGCAGACCAACCTGGCCTCTCCGGAGCCATTCCTGCACCCCTCCCAGGTGAGTCCGCACAGCCTGACCCACCCAGCACTGCAGTGAGTATGCAGGTGTCCCTTCTACATTGCATTCCTTTCTGTGTTGGTGATCATGTTTTTAATGTGCGATACTTAAACCTCCTGCACACACACAGCCTAAATGTGGTTGCGAGTTCACCTTTTGCTCTTAATAAGGTTTAAGTACACACACAGTTCGGTTGCAAAAGGTAGTGACAGCTGTACTAGTTAATCCTGTTCGGAACAAGTAGCGAGTTCTGTTATTAATTCAGTTTGATTGCTTATTGCACAGCAACGGTGTGTGTGCATTAAAACTGTACTAAAACAACCGCTGTAGGTGCTCGGTTGATTTCTGCACAAGAAATGATGTCATCGTTTTTATCAGACATTTCCGTATGATAAACATGGCTAAAAAAAAATATAGGTGCCTGATGAGCCAAGTTGATTTTGTAATATTGAAGAATAGTAAATTCATAACAATGGTAAGCAGTGCATACATATAATATACTTTTTTTATTTAATCAAAGTACAGTTGTATAATATTTTGTTGTAAGAAAAAAAAATGCAAAAAATGTATTTTTGGTTTTGCAACTTAAATAAAACAATATGGGACAATTCGTATACCCAAACGCCATAGTGCGACCGCAACTCGTTTTTCCACCGATACCGAACGTCTCATCTGTGTGTTTTGGCACTCCAGGAAATGTCTCAGTAAATGACAAAGACGCATATACTACTCCTTAGACATTTTTAATCCAGTCATTTGGAGACCACTCAAGTCCTTCCCACCAGCCTTCTGGTCAGAAGATTGCCCAAATGTTTCGATCTATCATCATGGTACCATGAGATCGTCATCACTGTATTTAACAGTGCGGAAAAAGCTAAACGGCGTCTCAGTTGGCTTTTCAGAAAAGAGCATAGCTGCGCTTGATGAGCTCTCGATCGATTACGTACAGTACTTTCTTCCAAAAGCATAAACAAAAACGCAGCCTCCATGCTGCCTGCCACACAAACCTAACGAATGTCGTGTAATGCTGGTCCGAGTTCAGTGGTTTGTTTAAACAGGGAGTGCACTCACTTCAGTAATGAAAGGCGTGTGTACGACAAACAACCACAGCGAGTGCAGTTTGTTAATACGGTTGTCACGCCAACCGCAGTGTGTGTGTACGAGGCCTTAGTGATGTACAATACAATAGTTATAATGTGTTATAATATAGTATATATTAACTTATTATAAATCATGTTATAATTAAAAGAACACAATACAAAGTTAATGCCTTTATCCATACCTTTAGAATGATTCTCAGGTAGTCTACCGTGCAGGAGACACACTTATGGCATAAAAAACAGTACACACTGGATTATTATGAAATCTGGCTTGCATGGGAAATTACAGTGCAAAACTTTTATAAGGGTTGGGACCATCACAAGATCAATTTGTGCATGACAAGGCTGCTCTAATCCACAAGAACCTTGTAAGTTCTCTTAGAAATCCAGGTAACTTCTTCCCCTTCTGCATGGCTTTGTGTGTTGCTAATGCTAAATGGGAAAGAAACTAATTCACCGCAGGTCTCTGAACAAGGGAACTGGGCCACGGCTACAATCCAAGCACACAGTCTCCGGAGTCTCGCCCTGACTCTGATTTCTTTTCCTTGGTAAAGTAGATGCTTTCTTGAGCAGGTTCTGTCTCTGCACAGCTGAAGCAGTGAACTGGAACACTACAGGTATCTCCAGCAGTACAGCACCAGGCAGGGTAACTGGTACAGCCCAGTACAGTACAGTGCGTGCCGGGGTGCTGGAGAGTTCTCATTCTCGGCAGGCTACGACACAAACCTTTATGGACTGGTGCAACAAAGTCTTGCTCTGGAGCTTAGTGGATAACAATATAAAAAATACATAGTTAGACACTCACGCTAGCCCTGCTGCACGCGGTCCTGGTTTTCAGAACTCCCCTCAATGAAGTATGTTATTAAAATGTACTGCTAAATCTGAACTGATCTGACTTCTCATCACAGCTTGAATAAGTCTCACCAGTAGGTCTGTAGGTTTACTAATAGGAGTTGTTCATGTGGCTATAAGGAGGATTGGTGGTCCAGTGGTTAAAGAAAGGGGCTTATTACCAGAAGGTTGCTGGTTCAATCCCAGCTCAGTCACTGACTCACTATGTGTGACCCTGAGCAAGTCACTTAACCTACTTGTGCTCTGTCCTTCGGATAAGACGTAAAACAGATTATAAGTGCCTCTGCAGCAGCAGTTGTGATCCCTAGTTCACCTCCTAGTTTCTGTAAGTCACTTTGGATAAAAGCGTCTGTTATATGACTCATTAATAATAACAAGAAAGTTTATTTAACATCATATTAAATAATGTACTTCATTGAAGCTAGTTCAGAAATCTTGTTAAAGTGTTAATGTCAAACCCTGGGAGTGCCAGGGGTCCTTTGATGTTAAATAAGTAGCTGCATGGACAACTCCCATTTGTAAAATTACAGGTGTGACTTATTCATGATGTGCCAAGAAATGTGGTCAGTTCAGAGGGGGACTGTTCACATATTTGGCCATTTCAAGATACCTGACAAGAGATGTTCTGAAACGAAGGGCTAGTGCGATTTTCAAGCCCTAGAAAAAGAAATCATTTTACAATCAAACAAATTATTATCAACAAATACATTAGAATATGCCTGTAATAAACATGCTTCCTTAAAAATAAAAAAATAAAAAAACAGAGTGGGGAAAAAGTGGTGGCACAGAGAAAATTGTTTCAGATCCCTCTCAAAACTAAATGGAATGACTCAGAGACGAGATGCTCTGAAGATGAACTCCATAGTGAGAGAAGGGTGGCTTTTTAGTCCTTGTATATGTAGCAAGGACTCTCCCTGCAACCGAATAACAGAAATTAGAGCAGAACTCTTTGATGGCTTACTGCTAAATTATTCTAAGCACAGAGTCGTATTCACTCAGACCTCTTGTAACAGGTTTTATATGTGTGCTATTGACAGACTCATTGTCTTATCTCATTAGAGCTAGGATATCCACATCGTGCTTGTGTTCAATTGCACTGTGTGTGGGTGTGTATGCGTGTGCATGTTTAATGGGAAGAAAAAAATGAGCAGGCAGCATCAGGAGTCATACTGGAGCTGCTTTCTTCTTAAAGTGAGAATATAAAGAACATAAATATCTCGCCCTTTGTTAGTCCAATATTGGTCCCAGGGTGGAATATAATTGCTTCATCAATTAACGCAACATTTTAACTGCTATTGCCTCACCTGCTGAACTCTTTGACTCGTGTTATTATTCTCCATGTGAAAATACATTGTAATGCCACAAGAGCAATAAACCTCCTCTTTCCCTGGTTTTAATAAAGGTAGCAGCATGGACAGAAAGTTTAGCCATCCTGCCACTTTGTTTGCTAGTACATTATCACTCAATTATAAAATGGCAGGAATAGAGGGAGTAATCTCATTGGCTAACAAGTGTTGTAACCTGTTTCATACCTGCACGGCTTGGAACTTTGTCCTGAGAGAAAAGGGGGTTAGAGCATGGTCCAGTGCTTGACTATTTGTCACTGTCCCCTCCCCTCGATTTTATAAAATTTAAAGTTTATTTATTTAACCAGGATAGAACTCTAGAGCGGGTCCTGGCAAGAAATATCTTTCTCTCTCTCCACAGTCAGAGGATCTGGGTGCCTGCGCTCAGTTCGAGTCCAGCAGGAATGCCCGCAACATGAATGCGAGTGCCAGCTGCGTGTTCCCGGAGTTCACGCTGCGCAAGCCCTCCTCGGAGACGGACATCGAGAACTGGGCATCCAAGCACTTCAACAAGCACACGCAGGGGCTGTTCCGCCGCAAGGTCTCCATCGCCAACATGCTGGCCTGGAGCAGTGAACCCATCAAGAAGCCCATGATCATGACCTCCGACCGGGGTGTCAAGAAGGAGGCCGTGGAGATCTTCAAGCTCATCCAGATGTACATGGGAGACCGGCGGGCCAAGACGGACCAGCTGAACGTGGCTCTAGAGATCGCCATCAAGGGCTGGAGCGTGCAGGGGCTCAGGGACGAGCTGTACATCCAGCTGTGCCGCCAGACCACAGAGAACTTCCGTTACGACAGCCTGTCGCGCGGCTGGGAGCTCATGGCCATCTGTCTGGCCTTCTTTCCACCCACGCCAAAGTTTCACTCCTACCTGGAGGGCTACATCTATCGGCACATGGACCCCCTGAACGACACAAAAGGTAAGGAGGGGTAGGCAGTGGGGGAAGGGGCTCTTCTGATCAACTTTGAGACTAAAAGGAGTGTCATTCAGAATTAATTTATTAAGTGTATTTCTTTCTTCCTTTTTTTAATGTCTCTTTCCTTTATCCCCTTTTTTTCTGTGTCTTTCTATCTATCTTGTCTCCTGCCTCACCTCAGTCTGGGTCTGGTTGCCGTTTGCTCTTTGCTTTCCCTCACACTGTGTGTTCCTGCTGCAATCTCGGAACAGGTCCCCAGCCAAAGGGCCGAGTTCCTGACTGCTGGGATACACTGGGTGGGTGGGGGGAGTGGGTTTGGGGTACTCCAATGGGTAGAGCAGGAATACTCTCACACTCTGACAGACAGGCATGAATGGCGTTCCAGTGTGTACATGTGTGGGTATTGCACTGGAGTGGGAACCACTCAATGTGACACAGAGCCACAGCAAGATCCCATTAGACCATTGACTATTGTGAGTTAAAATGTAATAAAGAAAATTGTGGGCTGTGTGTGTTTTTTTTTTGTGTGTGTAAATCAGACTGACTGGAGCAGTTCTTACTTTCTATTTCCGATGCTACACTAGCTGCTGAAGCCCCTTGTTAAGTAAAAAAGGCAGGTTTCTGAGGCTCGAGAACACTGTGTTTGCTGAGCACATGAATTGATAAGTATGAGCTGCCAATTAACTCGCACCAGATGAGAGGCCGACATGCTGCAGGAATTTCTTTAAGCGTGATTCACACGGGACTAAAAACCAGGTGTCCTCAGAGCTGGTCAATAGCAGAGGAACCTCCCAGACATGGATTAGTGTTTCATCAAGGAATGTCAGTAAATTCAAAATGAAATGCAATGTTGTGGTCAGAGAAGGAGCTTTTGTGCATGATTTGTAAACAATGAACCGGTTGTAAATAACTAATTTCGTTATACCTTCTTTTCCAAAGGCTAGAATAACCACAGCCCTTTGTGATGGTGGTCCACTATGAAAGGTGCTATATAAAAATAAAGATATTATTATTATTATTATTATTATTATTATTATTATTATTATTATTATTATTAGTGAGTGATATGTATTTCCATACATATCTTAAAATGCACCGTTAAAAGCATTCATTTTTTTATTATGTTTTGTATTTTCCCCATCCCCATTTTGGTGAAACCCAATCATTGTGTTTTACTGAACTGTAGAATCTCAGTACAGATTGTACCAATTTTAATATGATATTATAGTTTATTGCGAAGGCTGGTATTGCTTTGAGGCGAATACCCTGGAAATGCTATATAAATTCTAACATAACACTGACATGGTCGATTCGCACAGGAGTAAAAAGACACAGAACATCTGAGTTTAAAATTTTACAGAAGGGTCCCTATGTCCTGTCAAATAGTCAGAGGACCTCTGAGAAAATGATCTGACTGTTCACACGGGATTAAATTTCACCGATGTCGGTAAAATTCCAAAGCCACTTGTTTATGTGGGGATTTTTAGTCCTGTGCTTTCTAACGAGATGTGAAAAGGCAGTAACTGTTTTGTTTCCTTGTTAATGTCAGGGAGTGTCTGATGTATGATTCATTGCAGTTCAAAGAAACAGAGAAGCACATGCCCCAGCATGCAGGGGGCACACCCTCTCAACACTGATTTACCACGGGCAGCTCTTCAGATTGAATACCATTCAAGACTTTTAATGGGTTTGAAAAGACTGCAAGGGCTAGTCTTCAGTAGAAGTTTTCTTTTTTAAAATGAATGGACGGACTTGATCAATCAGGCCTTGTGTCATTACAGCTGTATGTCCAGAAGCTGTCTGGATACTGTGTGACTGGATGGATAGGCACCGAGGTTCTGTCATAATCTGAACCCTGCCTACAGTACTACTGCAATGAGTTACATCTACTTCCACATGGACCACCTATCTCAGTCCATCCATCTTTCTCTCTGTCTGTCTGTCTCTCTGTCTGTCTGTCTGCATCCCCACACCTCCCAACTAACCCCTCTCTCTCTCTCTCTCTCTCTCTCTCTCTCTGTCTCTCTCTCTCTCTCCCTTCTGTCACCTGTCTCCTGTTCTCCCTCCTCTCTCCCTTCCTCTTCTTATCTCCCCCTCTCCCTCTGCCGGACAGATATTTTCGACGGTCTTTAGGACATGCACCATTTTTTATGAAAGCAAAACTATATCTTAACTAACTAATGTTTAAAAACTATTCAAGGCACACTTGAATCCTAAAACGAACCTACGTATTTCACAAAATAATGATGCACATTGAATAAGAAAAGCCTTGATAAAGCAGTCATTTGTATCCCTCTGTTCTATCCTTTCTTTTTCTTCTGATTTTCTCACTATCCTCCCTTTCAAACTCTCTCTTCCTCTGTTTCTCCCCCTCTTTCCTCTCGTATTCAAACACTTTCTATTCATGTCTCCCTCTCTCTTTCTTACACTTTCCTCCCTCTCTCTTCTCTCTTTCTTGTATTCAAACACTTTGTATTTACCCCTCTCCCCCCCCCTCTCTCTCTCGCTCTCTGTTGCCCTCTCCTCCCCCTCTCTTCAGTGGAGCTGACCTTTGCCCTGTGTGGGTATAGTGGGGTGACAGGAAGCTGAATGCAGTAACAGGAGGTGGTATTGTTGCGCTGGATTCTCAGAGTCTGACAAGTCTGGGGCTCGGTGAACTTTCTGGATTGATTTGCTTGTTGGCTGCACTGGTGTTTCTGCCCGTCTCCCTTGTTTACTGTGGTTGAGCTGTGGGAGGAAGGTGGAGCTGAGATACTGCGATAGATACACGCACACATACACCCATGTGCAGACGCACATGTACAGACACACACAGCTAAATACACACACACACACACAGTCAGCCATGAGCCTGCAGACCAGCAATCTTTTCACAATATTTAGACAGCAGTGCACTGAAGAAAGCGTCATCCGAAGCATTTGTCTACTTTTCAAATTCACCGACTGGTCAGACAGTGTTAGTAATTGTTTCAGTTTCTGGATGAATGCAGGGTTTTCGTCAGGCTCAGGGAAGGCAGACCTGTGTCCACACTCGCATTAGTGTACTATGCTGAATTCAAAACTGTAAGTGATACAGTAAATACTGCTTGCCTGCTCCAATAAACAGGTTCAATGCAGACCGCTGTACAGGCACCTTCACGACAGGTCTGTACTGTACTTGGCGATTGAATGGAAGCTGTATCTTGGATTTGAAGTTTGTTTAATTTTGTTTTAGTTTCACTGGAACCCTGTTTTTAAAAGGAGGAATAGATGGATTTCCACAGTGGCATGTGACAATTGTGCTTTAAACATTAAAATGATACATCACAGACTTCATGCTATTATGAATATTTGAAATTATTTTTGTGGTCAAAGTACTGAAAAAACCCTAATAAAAGTTTCCTATAGTAAAAGCATGGTAAAGCATAGGTTAGCACTGCAAAGCACAGAAGGTTATGGTAAATCATATTAAAACATGGCAAACTATGGCAAATGCATAGTATAACCATGGGAAAAGTGTGGGCAAACTGCAGAATTACCAGACAAATTTATTGTGGTGAACTTTTATATGGGTTAAAGTCAGACAGAAGATCGATGGAGGGATTAAAAACAGGGGGCCACTCTTTGTTGTTTGTTTATCTGTTGTGCTTCCTTGGCACAGTAGATTTTGTTTTCTTTTTGTTTGTTTGGTCATCGTTTCATTTGTTCCCCAGTGAACCAGCACATTAGAGATCTCCTGGAGGCGAAAATCAAGAGGAGGCAGAAACCGCGAAAGAGAGGCAGGCCCCACAGTGAGGAGACTGAGGGTAGGGGTCGCTCTCTGGCTTCTTGTGTGGGTCGGCAGCCTTCTCGCCAAGCCGTGTGCGTCCCTGACTCTGTCCTTTTGCGTGTGCCGCTAAGAGAGTTTGTCTGTTGCTGTGTGTGTGTTTGTGTATGTGGTGTCTATTTCAGTGTTTCACTTAGTTTGCGGGAGCTTCTGAGTGTCAGTGTTCATGTGTCATCTGTTTGTCTATGTCTGGCTGTGCATTTATGTGTGTGTCGCTGAGATTTATATCTGATGTTTGTGTGTGTGTCAGTGATGTTTTTGTTTCAGTGTATAGCTGAGTTGTGTGTGTTGCTCTGTGTGTGTGATGTCTTTGTTTCAGTGAGTTTGTGGAAATTTCTTTGCGTCAGTGTTTGTGTGTATCTGTTTGTCTTTGTCTGACTGTTGCCCACTGTACTGTAATTTTTATCTTGTTGTTTATTTGTGTGTCTTTGTGTTTACTGTGTGTGTGTGTGTGTCAGTGTCTTAATCTTTTGTGTACAGTATGTGTGTTCTCTGTGTTCTCTGTGTGTGTGCGTGTGTTAGTAAGTTAGTAACTGCTATGTGTCAGTGTTTATGTTGCTGTACATGTGTATGTGTTTGTAGGTCTCTGCGTGTGTGTTTGTGTTACTGTGTATTTTGCTTTATGTGTGTGTGTGAGTGGTAATTTAAGTGTGTGTCTGTGTTTCAGTGACAGTGCTGTGCAGGGGCCCTCCTGTGATCTGTGTGTGTGTGTGTGTGTCAGTGACAGTACTGTGCAGGGGCCCTCCTGTGATCTGTGTGTGTGTGTGTGTGTGTCAGTGACAGTAATGTGCAGGGGCCCTCCTGTGATCTGTGTGTGTGTGTATGTGTGTGTGTGACAGTGCTGTGCAGGGGCCCTCCTGTGATCTGTGTGTGTGTGTGTGTGTGTGTGTCAGTGTCAGTGTTGTGCAGGGGCCTTACTGTGTGCCTGCCCACCTCACTCCTGTCGCCTCACTCCTCTACTGAAAGCATTGTGCAGCCCTCAAGGTTCTGTCCTGTAGCATTAGTGAATCTGTTTTATGTAATTTCTTAAATATGAAAAATTCCTAGTGATGTTCTCTTGTTCTACTCTCTCCATGTGATTTAATTTCCCCTGACTTTTCGACGTTTAAAAGTTTTATTATTGTATTTTGTGAAAACTAGAATATGAGTCTGACCTGGACATTTCAATTCTTCTATACTTTACTGTTGGCAGCTTCTGGATACTGTTCCTGTAGCGTTCTTTGCTTTATCTGCTGGTTGTTGGTTGGTTTGTCTCGAGAGGGTGTACTCAAGGTATCCTCAGTCACTTTTGAATGTATAGCGGACATCCAATCAAAGGGCATGATTTTTGCCAGCCATGATTGAATTTATGATATTCTGTTCTAGCCACTGTGACTTTCCCTGATGTTTTTTTCATGGCGCAGACACCCTTACTGTTATTCACTGGGTACATGCATGTCATATGGACACACCTTGTGCTAAACAAGTATTTTTTTCTTCTCTATCCTGTAAAGTGCTAAGTAGGATGAATAACACCTTTTAATATGAACGCAGCAAGTGATGTTCGGCATTAGAAGTTTCTAGTTCTGTTAAGAGCTGTCAGCTATGCCAGGGGGCGGCGCACAATTGGCTGAGCGCCGCCCGAGGTGGGGGCTGGTGCTTAGGACGGCCAGGGTGTTCTTGGCTCACCACGCACCAGCGACCCCTGTAGACTGGCCGGGCGCCTGCGGGCTTGCCTGTAAGCTGCCCAGAGTAGCGTTGTTCTCCGACGCTGTAGCTCTGGGCTGGCTGCATGGCGGGCCTGCAGAGTGAAAAGAAGTGGTTGGCTGACGGCACACGCTTCGGAGGACAGCGTGTGTTCGCCTTCGCCGCTCCCGAGTCAGCGCAGGGGTGGTAGTGTTGAGCTGAGCCTAAATACAATTGGACATTCCAAATTGGGAGAAAAACAGGGTAAAATGAATTGCCGAGTACTAAATTAAAAAAATAAATAAATAAGAGCTGTTTGCTGTGCATGTCACTTGAGTGTCACAAACAAACACATAGCAGGGCGTGGTGACTCACGGAGCAGCTCTCTAGAAGTGCAGATGGTTCATGATCTTTCATAGTTTCTGATAGCTTCACATTTGTCTCACTCTCAAACATTTAGTCTCACATTGATGACACAAAACTAGAAGCATCTTATGATGGTATTTAGTAGAGAAGGTATTCCTATGAACCGTGCTGAGCTCAAACTTTTTAAAGTTTTTAAAAACAGGTTTTAAGGATGTGAAGAGAAATGGAAACAAAATAAGAATTGGAACCCAAATACCATGAATGCTATATATGTGGGTGAATTATTTAATCTTGTACACCCTAATTATTTTGCTTTTAACTAAGGGTTATCATGGTTAACTTTCAGTCACTGGGCGCACATACTATACTGGTACTGAAGTAGCCATGTAGTAACTACATTGTGATTTCAACAATCATTACTTTAAAGATAGAAACACAAATATGTGGAATTTATAATCATATAATAAATAGCATTTTAGGAATGACTGTGAACTCCAAGCAGTAATGGTTACAGTATAATCACTAGGAGTGTAATAGTTCTCTAAAAGTTTTTAAATATTCTCAACAAATATGCAGGCCAAATATAGGTGTTAGCCTTAGTGTACAGTGTGGAACAGTTTATTTCATAATGAAATGCTGAACCCATACCTACCTGCCCAGTCTTATACAGTACATATGTTGCAGTAGTATATAAAACAGTGACGGAGGGCTCTGGATGGTTTTTGTGGTTTGGTTACAAACGTTCCCAATATGTGAAAGTTTAAACATTTAAACATGATTAATAAAGCTTAAATGTTTAGGAAATTATGAGGAAATGAACATCTTAGAACTACACTGTAAAAACTGTAAGTGAAATTAAATGTGCTAGCATAGCCAGGCGTGTAAAGAATGAAGCAGCATGACGCAAATCCCTACTAGTGTTTTTCCCTTTCAAACTGGGGCTACCAGCTCACTCACTTTATCAAGAAAACAAACCAGTCCTCAATGACAGATTTAGAAAAATATATTTTGTGTATAATGAGCACAGTATCGGATTTGGATATTAAAGAGTTAACTTGTGGACCCAGTGCAGCTGGTATGACTCTCTGTGGTCAGGGTGGAGGACTGCGGCTCTAAGCTCCTAAATATATACTCTGTTAAACTGTGCACATTGCAGCCTCTGAGTCAGGCTTCTTTACAGGAATACGCTGTACAAAGGGCCATTATTCAAGAGCAGGTCACGGATACCCACATTCCCCACACTGTGTCTGTGGCATCTCTTTTACTCAGCTTTCTATAAAACCCAGTCTGTAATACGGTCCAAGCAGGGCTTGTTCTCTTAAAGATGACTGTGCTGCTTACTGGAACATATTTTTATCTTTTGTTACTATCAAAAAACAAAACATGACTAGAAAATTGGTTTGTGGTCTTGAGGGCAATGGCTGTGGCTAGCCGTTTCGGATGAGTAACATTTTACATTGTACAGTGTTCTCTTTTTACTGTAATCTCCATTAATAACTATCTGCAAAATATAGGCTTCCTTCTATTCCCTTAGTCTTTAGGTTTTTCGGATACAGCTTTTTTAACTATTTACTTATTTTTAATTCCGGTAGTATAGCTCCAGTAAAAATCCTTCATTTTAACAGTGTAAATGCTCCCTAGAGGGAGTCCAGCTGGCCAGTGATCCTTGCAGAGGAAGCTGCACTGTCTTTCATACATGGTGTTAACGGTAACCTGTTCAACAAAGGCATTGTGTACCGCTGATTTTTAGAAAGCAGGTGTCACAGGATCTGCCCTGCCTGCTGTTCCTGACCTCCAGAGAACCCTTCAGCACCTTTGTCATTAAGCCTACAATTAGAACTGGTTCCAACACCAGCTTAGTGGCCCTCTTTGAAGTCCATGGAAAGGGAAGTTGCTTCTTGTTACAAGTTTGTATGTAGCATTTCTCATCTCATGCAGGTTGGGTTCTAGCTGCTGAAAATGTGCAAAATTATTTCTGTTGTAATATCAGGCACCCAACACCCAGCTCACCACGTATTATCTTCTGATGAATCACAAAAATGAAGATTGTACTCATTAACGACTGTGCTGTATGTTCTATGCACGGATGGCATTTGTACATGGGATAATAAAACATACTGGAATTTAGATATTAACAGTGATTGATTTCTGATATGTGATTTACAATGCACAGTACAGGCGATACAAAGGACATATGAGGCCCATCTTATCCTTGTTGGCTCCCTGTATTGATGTTGTAATTAGCCTGCTTACATTGAGTAGGCGATGGTTTATGTAGCTTCCTGAAGGTCGTAGGAGTCTGTGTATTTTAGAGCTTGTTTGTTACAGCTGGCAGCCCAGCTCTGTGTAACAAGCACCACCTTGCTGTGCAATGAATTCATTCTCCAAATACAAAAATCAATATTCACTGCCTGTGAGCACACAGGGCCTGTTTTCTTTTTTTGGATAATGATTATGCAGTGTGAATCCTGCTTTCACAGCAGAGGCAGTGCCAATGTGATCCCTGTTAAATAAACTGACAACATGCTCTGCTGCAGTCGTACTTCCTCACTCTTGTAAGTAAGGCTGAAAAACTTTGAAACATGTTTCTTAAAATAATTCAAAGTCCTTTCAATTAGGAGCTAGTCCAATAGACCACTGGATTGGGGACGCCAGACAGAGTAACAGATTCTGGGGATGTATATTGGTCTGTCTGTCGCTTCACACCCGTCCAGCTGTACTGTATTCCACACTTGCATTTTTCCATATGTCTGGAAAGCTGCTTGTTACACTGTGATGAAACTTGACATTTTCATCATATAGCAAACGTTAATGGGGATATATGTGGGCATGTGTCTGTCTGTCTCTTTGCACAGACCGTCTGTACAGTATGCCACAGTATGCCACATTTTTCCATATATCTGTATTTATATTTAGAAAAAGTCATTGGGAGTATCAGATAGTAGGGATATATGGAGGTGTCCTGTCCGTACTGTAGGTCACATTTCCATTTTAACATTAACATTATTTAGCAGAACTTATTGGGAGCATAAAATTGCGGGGGTATATGCAGGTGTCTCTCTATCAGCTCATCTCTCTATCTGCTCATCAAGGATAGCAAGAATCTACGTGAAATGAGTTATTGCAGTTTTCTGCAGCTCCTAGGCTGAGACCCACTTGGGGTTATATTAGTTTCTCTAAGCTGGTCTGCAGGATGGCGGTTATTATTATTATTATTATTATTATTATTATTATTATTATTATTATTATTATTATTATTACTGTACTTTATAGTACACCGATTCTATCCATGTAACATTATTTATTATACTGCTGGAACAAACATGGTATTTTCAGGGTCAGATCTCTGTTCAGGATTCAGACATAAATTTGAATAGTTGTTAATTTGCAAAACGTTATCAAACTTATTATATGTAACACTCCCAGAAGCAAGAAAGGCCTGACTTTACCCTTGTGAATTAATTACAAAACAAAGCAGCCAGATCTAGCAAAGCCGGAGTATGGCCAACACTACCTAGAAGCACTAGCATTTTTTTTTTTTTCTTTTTTTTTTTTTTTTTGAGATTAAACAAACATCACAGGCTGTGCATTTACTATGAGTAACTAAGGCATGCTGGTATGGCAGTGGTCAATGGACATCTGTAAGCATGTTAACTAGCAGTTTAGAAGCAGTTTGAAAGCAGGTTGACAGCTGCAGAAACTAAACTTAAACTTACAAGAAAAAATAATAATAATAATAATTAACATGGTCTTCAAGCCAGTAATCTGTAACACCTGCATGATGTGGGAAATCCGAGAAAGCCCAGCACAGCTCAACCAAGTGTGTGTAAAGTGCTGCAAGATCCAGGAGTAAGTATGCATGACAGCAACAGGAGTTTGAGGAGCTGGAACACCCAAAATTCATGGAAGTTTGCACCCCTAACAGACAGAAAGCCTCCATGGAGGGTGGAAACAGCTGGGTTCAGATAGGCAGAGATAGGCAGGGAAAAAAAGAAACGTAATCAAACACAACCACCAGAAATTAATAATGTCAAAAAAATCTGACCCACTTCAAAATTTAGATGATCAAAACCAGCATGAAGAGAACGAAAGGAACAACATACAGGACCCCATAAACAGTCCTGACCAGGCAGCAAAAAAAAGGGGAGGTAATGATTGTTGGGGACTCCATATTGAGAAACACAGCAATTTCAGTGCGCAGTCTGGACCCCATTACAACAACAGTGTGCTGCCTTCCGGGAGCCTTTGTCACGCACATCACTGAGAATGGAGGACAAAGGAGGACACGGACAAGATGCCCCACATGTCGACCTGTTCCTATCCAGTTTAAAATAACTTTTGCATAACAGAGGCAGAAGTGTTAAAGGGACTAGGAGCTCTTAAAATAAACAAATCCCCTGGGCCGGGTGAGATCCTCCCAATAGTACTCAAAGAAATGAGAGAAGTTATTTACAAACCGCTAACAAAGATCATGCAACAGTCTCTTGACACAGGGGTTGTACCGACAGACTGGAAAATTGCAAACGTAATACCGATCCACAAAAAGGGAGACAAAACCGAACCAGGTAACTACAGACCAATAAGCCTGACTTCTATTATATGTAAACTAATGGAAACTATAATATCCAAAATGGAAAATTACCTATATGGGAACAATATCCTGGGAGACAGTCAGCATGGTTTTAAGAAAGGGAGATCATGTCTAACTAACCTGCTTGATTTTTTTGAGGATGCAACATCGACAATGGATAATTGCAAAGCAATTGGTTTATTTAGATTTCCAGAAAGCTTTTGACAAAGTCCCGCATAAAAGATTAATTGTCAAACTGAACGCAGTAGGGATTCAAGGAAATGCATGCACATGGATTAGGGAGTGGTTAACATGTAGAAAACAGAAAGTACCGATTAGAGGAGAAACCTCAAAATGGAGCGAGGTAACCAGTGGTGTACCACAGGGATCAAACAAAGAATATGGAAAGCCTGGTCTTCTAAAGGGTAAACTCAGTAGTGAAGTCGTGGGTAAACGCTGATAAACTGAGTTTACCCACTTCTTATTTAGGGAATATGGCGTTTACCCACTTCTCATTTAAAGAGTAAAGCGTTTACTCACTCCTACTCTCTTGTGATAAGCAAATCTTGGCTATATCAAGGTTAAAGCCAAGGCATATTCCAATTACATAAAGCGGCTCAGCATTTAATGATGGGCAGAATTTATAAAGATTAACCTTTAACCCACAATTCTGTGTGACCACCACAACTGACGTGAGTTTAATCTAAGGGCACCTCTGCACACCCTTAGTGCCTACTTTGCCTCTTCCTGGCCTGGAACACCAAAAGGATAGTTTACCCACTTCTTTTTTTTTACCACTACACCACTGGTGCACTTCATAAGAGCACAAGAACGTCAGTAAATTGTCAGGCTGGTTCTTGAAGGATCCCAGTGATTCAGCATTTTCTGTCCGGAGGGCCAGCCCTGCTGTGCGCTGCCCTGTCTGTCTGGATTAGTTTTTAAATGTAACATCCGTTACATCTCCAACCACTAGACCACTGCCTCCCTCAGTCTCTGCACTCTAACCACTAGACCACACTGCCTCCCAGTCCCTCAGCTCTAACCACTAGACCACACTGCCTCCCAGTCCCTCAGCTCTAACCACTAGACCACACTGCCTCCCTTAGTCTCTCCACTCTAACCACTAGACCACACTGCCTCCCTCTCTCCCAGTCCCTCAGCTCTAACCACTAGACCACATTCCCACCCTCCCTCCCAGTCCCTCAGCTCTAACCACTAGACCACATTCCCACCCTCCCTCCCAGTCCCTCAGCTCTAACCACTACATTTCCATGAATAGTTCACATCAACACACTTCAACATGCTTTGAGTAGCTTGGGTTGGAGAAAGCACTGGGCTGCTGTAGTGAGTTTGAGTAGCTTAGTGGTTAGAGAAAGTATTACCCTGCACTGTGGAAGACAGTGGGTTTCAGTAGCTCAGGAGTTAGAGAAAGTGCTGGGCTGCAGTGTTGAAGGCAGTAGGTTTGGGAGCACAGTGGTTAGAGAATGTCCTGGGCTGCAGTATGGAAGGTAGTAGGTTTGAGGAGCTCAGTGGTATATTAAAATGATGGTCTTGATTTTGATATTCAGTTCCCCAGCCCATCCCCAAGCCATTCTGTTCTCTGGTTCATTACTCTTGATGTACATAGGAGCCAAGAAAAGGATTTAGCACCGCTGACAGCCTTAGCAAACCAACACTTGGGAAAAATCATTTTCTGACTGCTCCGAGAATAACTGAGCAATTAAAAATAAGCTCTGCTGGACCTGTACCAGGTTTCTCTAGTCTATATTACATGAATTTACTGAAGGCTAGAACTGAAGAACAGCTCCGGGAATTGGATGAGAACATATAAATAAATAAATAAATAAATAAATGAAGTATTTGAGTAATTGTAATGGATGATTACAAGCATCGTAAAGAAGCAAAGGGGACAGGAAAATAAATACATACATAAATAAATAAGGAATTTCAATTTGAAGCTGCTAGCCTTTTAATGGGTTGCTGCCACTTTATAAGATCTTCATTTGTTTTTTAAATGCTCTGTTACTAACTGCAACAGGAATGCATCAATGTTTAAATAAAATGGAACTACTGTAGTTCAATTCAAACCTCAAGCTCTATCTGACAAGTTACTGTTTTGTAGTGTTTTTTTTTTTTTGTTGTTGATCATTTATGAATTATTTATTGAATACATTCATACAGCCCCTTGCTTGTTTCCAAAGAGGCTTTGAATATTTGAAGATTAGTCTTACAAGCTGGTTCTTTTATCCTTTTCGGTCCTTGTTTTAATTTTAATATTTGTTGGGATTTTAATTTAGATTATACATATAAGATCATAAATACAATGCCTATAGAAAGTCTACACCCCCTTGAACTTTTTCACATTTTGTTGTGTCAGTGCCTCAGAGTTTCATGCATTTAAATGAGGATTTTTTTCCACTTATCTACACACCATACTCCACACTGTTAAGGGGACAAAAGCTTTTATTGGGGAAAAAATATATATATTAAAAATACAAAACTGAAAGATTATAATTTGATAAGTCCCCCCCCCCCCCTTCCCCCTGAGTTAATACTTGGTTGAAGCACCTTTGGCAGCAATTACAGCTGTGAGTGTGTGGGAATAGGTCTCTACCAACTTTGCACATCTAGATTTGGCAATATTTGACCATTCTTCTTTACAAAACTGTTCAAGCTCTGTCAAGTTCCTTGGGGAGAGTTGATGGACAGTAATCTTCAAGTCATGCCACAAGATTTTGATTGGATTCAGGTCGGGGCTCTGACTGGGCCACTCAAGGACATTTACCTTTTTATTCCTTAGCCACTCCAGTGTAGCTTTGGCTGCGTGCTTTGGGTTGTTGTCATGCTGAAAGGTGAACTTCCGTCCCAGTTTCAGCTTTCTTGCAGAGGGCAACAGGTTTTCCTCAAGGACTTCTCTGTACTTTGCTCCATTCATTTTCCCTTCTAGCCTGACAAGTGCCCCAGTCCCTGCCGATGAGAAACATCCCCATAACATGATGCTGCCACCACCATGCTTCACAGTAGGGATGGTGTTCTTTGGGTGATGCGCTGTGTTGGGTTTGCGCCAAACATAACGCTTTGCATTTAGGCCAAAAAGTTCCATTTTAGTTTCGTCAGACCACAAAACTTTTTGCCACATGGCTACTGAATCTCCTGAGTGTTTTTTTGCATACTTCAAACGGGATTCAAGGTGGGCTTTCTTGAGTAATGGCTTCCTTCTTGCTACCCTACCATACAGGCCAGATTTGTGGAGTGCTTGGGATATTGTTGTGCACATTTTGACCAGTCTTGGCCATAAAAGCCTGTAGCTCTTGCAAAGTTGCCATTGGCCTCTTGGTATCCTCTCTGATCAGTCTCCTGCTTGCTCGGTCATCCAGTTTGGAGGGACGGCCTGATCTAGGCAGGGTCTTGGTGGTGCCATACACCTTCCACTTCTTAATAATCATCTCGACCGTGCTCCAAGAGATATTCAAGGCCTTTGATATTTTTGTAATACCCATCCCCTGATCTGTGCCTTTCAACAACTTTGTCCCGGAGTTCTTTTGAAAGCGCCTTGGTGCTAATGGTTGAATATTTGCTTTGAAATGTACTACCCAGCAGAGGGACCCTACAGGAACTGCTGAATTGATCCTGAAAATTGATCCTGAGGTAATTTAGGATTGCTATTACAAGGGGGGTGGACACTTATCCAACCAAGCTATTTCAGTTTTTATTTTTAATTAATTTTCTACAAATTTCTAGAATATTTTTTTCACTTGGAAGTTGTGGGGTAGGATGTGTAGATAAATGAAAAAAAACACTATTTTATTGAGTTTTAATTCCAGGCTATAAGGCAACAAAAGATGAAAATTTTGAGAGGGGGTATAGACTTTCTATAGGCACTATATATGATCCTAGAATGAGCAAGGCCATCTGTTACATGAATTGTAGGTTACAGCATAAAAAATACTGTGTGTGATTTATAATGAGATTCCCAGTTTGAATGGATAAATGGACTGAAGAGGTTCTGCAGGCTTGCTTGCCGTGTGTAGTTTTCAGGATCCTCTCTGCTGGGGGACAGAAATATGTTGTGGATCTCATATTGTTATAAAAGGTGTCATTTTGTGTAGTCTAGGTGAAAATGGATTTTATTTTTTTACTTTAGAATTGTGTCTGTGTTCTATGCACAGGATGACATCCATACACAAGAGAAGATGAGCTGGAACAAATCCTAAGCGATGATTGGTTGATTTCTCTTATGTGATTTGGTAGGTACTGTATGTTCCCCAGAGACACCCCGTTGGGGTGCAGTTTCATGTATGATGTAGAACTGTAAGAAGCTGAGTCAGTGTTTACTTAACTTTGTCTCTTCTAGCTTTCCCTCTAGAATAGTGTTTTTAAGTCCTGGGTAATTCATGGGTGTCTGTGGCAAAGTGGTGAGTGAATACAGGTGCATGCAGTGCAGAGTGGATACAAAACAGACAGACAATGAATTCCAGGTGCAAGGGTGTTTATTGATTTAATTAACTATGTCCAGAGCCTTATGGCGTGTATCACGCCATTTATATTTGTAAATCCCCGGGTTTGACCCGTAACCAAAAGTCCAGTTTTACACACCAACACTAAACACAAAACACAAAACACAAACACAGTTCCTTGTGATAGTGAATAAGTGCAAGTGGTGTATTACAGTTCTCTGTGAAATGCAGGGGTGAAAGTGATGTCCGGGTTTATGCTGGCTTTCGCTACAGCTCTGGATCGTGCTACTGGTAGTCTATTAAAAAACAGACGACAGTTAACAAACACTAACAAACACAAGACAAAACTCATGGTTCACGATACTGCAACACAGACTCCTTATAGGTTTAAAACACTAACCATTTACCAAGGAACAGATCACTTACACTACGCCCCCCTATTTATACCCTCGCTCATGATCCCTAGGTTAACGAGCACATCCGCTCCTCCAATCCTCGGATGCCACGCCGTTTCCCGTCCGAGTCATTGAGTTTGGGTACCGTAGCTCTGTCCCTTTCCTAAATGACCGACTTCCATCTACCCTAAGGAATAAATTGTCGTGCCATTTAGTTAATGGTTTATACAATGACCTCACAGGTCGGGAGGGAGATCTAACACCAAGAATCATTCGATCTCTGTCACAGTGTCACACAAGGATTAATTGCCTAACATTTCAGAGTGCCTCTGATTCTCTTTTCTTGTCTCTCAGGGCAGCTGGGTCTGTCTGCAACCTTAGGATAAACTAATGCTCTCCACCTACTGGTGAAATGTAGAAAAAGCACAGTTTTGAGGTGACCGCGTGTTAGTGTTAGTGTGTTTCTCATTTCAGTTGCTCACTGTTTTTCTTACATTATTTACCTGTTATTTAAACTAAGTCAAGTGAGAAATAGTGGGCTAAGCTGGACGATGCCCAAACTCTGGGGGAGCAATTTTCGCCAGTGAACGGATCTCAGCAGCTGATTTGACAGGTCCAACTGGATGTGAAGATTTGTAGGAATTACCCCAGTGAATCTGCCTGGACTGTTGCAGTGCCTGTGCTGCATTCGCTGCTGTGTCCTGGCACTGAAATCCAGGGAGGATCCCACTCTCTCCCTGCCAATGGATTTATTACCTCTCCCAGGCTGCTGCTCACTGGGTATTTATGAGTTTTCAGTCGCGGAGATCAACAGATCAGGGTCTTTACAGCACGCAGCTGTGTTTCATTTTTATTTGCCCGTGTCTGTAGAGCTGATGGATGGCAGGGGGTGTTCAGGTCAGGATTGCGGTGCACTCTCTCATTCACTTGCAGAGTTGTGAGGAGAATCTCTGGTGTTGCCAGACTATGGCAGCCTGTACCTAACCTTTTACACCTGTACGTTCAGAGTCATCCACAATTTGTAATAATAATAATAATAATCTAGGGTAGAGAAGTTAATAATGAAAGTCATTGCTTCTTGTGCGTGCCCAGATTTTTATTATGTGATGGTAGCTGTCATTTATTATTTGTTTATTTAGCAGATGCCTTTATCCAAGGCGACTTACAGAGACTAGGGTGTGTGAACTATGCATCAGCTGCAGAGTCACTTACAACTACGTCTCACCCGAAAGACAGAGCACAAGGAGGTTAAGTGACTTGCTCAGGGTCACACAATGAGTAAGTGGTTGAAGTGGGATTTGAACCGGTGACCTCCTGGTTACAAGCCCTTTTCTTTAACCACTGGACCACGCAGCTTCCTCCTTTACTTCATGCTAATATTGAACTCGGCTTTCGCCAAAATAAAATTAGATAAGAGTGAACCAACCAAGAAGTAGCTTTGCTGTAACATCTGAGCCTTTAGTGCTTTTCCTCTAGGTAATTGATTTCCTGTTGGCCCCGTGTTGATGACTGAAGTGTAATGCTGGCTCCAGGGATCAACCTATTTGCTGCCTCCCTTGGGCATCAGCACACGCAACGGAGACAATGCTGGCTCCGGGGATCCACCAAAGTGCGGCCTCCCTAGCGCCTCAGCATGGCAACCGTCTGGAATGGGCACTTCAGGGGTCATCAGGTGGGCACCTCCCATCCCTCATGTTTTGTCGACTAGCCTACAACACCTAAGGAAGGCCCGACAGTGATGCTGGTGTCCCAGCAGCACTCCACTCCACCCCCTCCACCCAACTCAGCCCAGTTTACTTACCTTAGCCATCCATTCCTTTTCATTGATGTTAACTTCATCCATCACCTCTCTTAACCTGCTAAGGCATCGTGGAACTCGCAGCCATTTTCTAATGTATGAACTAATCAAGGCTTCCAGTCTTTCTACTGTTGAAAGGGAAACCTCATACACAGCGGCCACAGCAACCTTGGAAGAGGACCAAACTGGAAGCACCAGACTTTAAGCTTGCCTGGTAGTTCACTACTGTCGATCCTCTTCAGCCCTTGCACTGCCTGCTGTCTCACCTCTCCCTCTCGGACTGTCCTTTAAATCCCTGTCATACCACCCCCAACTCTAGGGGCATTTCTGACACTTTTGGAATGGCCTAACCATCAATATAGAACACCTTATCCACTACTTTACCTTTGCTGATGGAGATGCTTCTCGACTTGGCGGGCTTGAACTGCATACGTGTCCATCTGATGTTATCTGCTAGTTTGCCAAGTTTGCCATGTCGTCCATGTGTGCTCTAAGTGGTGGCAAACGTTCTCCTCCCACTACCTATTTTGAGGCCCTAGTAATTGCTTCTATTGCCATGGTAAAGGCCAGTGGAAATGGTGCAACCTGCCATGATTCCAACTTCGCTAACTCGAATGCAGCCCAAAGGAACTTATGTGGCACTGGCTCATATACATATGCATTAGCTAAATCCAGGAATGTTACGTGAAGGTCCTTCTCTTATTATGCAGAATGAATCTGTTGCCAGATCACACTGACATGCTGCAAGCATCCCAGAAAGCCTGGGATACCAGTTGACAACCTTTATGTCACAATGCTGAAGAATATCTTACCTTCCACATTTAACAGGGAAATTGGCAGGCATTGGCCGATGCTTGTAGATTTTGTTTTCTTTGGGGATAAAGACCTCTCCTGCTCTGTGCCATGCCTGTTATATTCATGCTACCTTTGTCAACCTCCATAGGATTCTTAGAACCTCAGGTGCACTCATGTAAAGTTGGTATACTATAGGTCTTGCCTTCTTCATACTTAGGAGTAGAATCCTCCATTTGTCCTCAGTGAATAACCCACTTTGATAAATTGTTGCGCTATAGTAGTGCCTTGCTCAGTAGGAGTGAACTCATTGTCCGTATAGCTCTAGCTTGCTGAAGAAGATGACAAGGTTATTGTCTAGCTAATTGATCACACCAACACTGTATTACAAAATTGTTCAATAAGACAAGATTTAAGAAGCGTTGGTGGTGTAGCTTTCATAAAAAAATTAAGCATTTCAGCTTTGGAACCAGCAGAGCCCTTTCTCCCCCTCCCCCATCATTAAGATACACAAGTGACAAAAGTAATGTACTAATCCCCTGTGGCAATATCTTGTGTTTTATAATTGCTTAGTGCCGGTTTTAAACTTTGCTTTTCATGTTTGAATATGTTTTCAAAAATGAAACAGGCTGCTTAACAAAAGTATAATTAGTATAATATAACAGCAAAAATAAGTCTCTCATCAGTAAAATAACCCCCTTCTAATCACCTATTAAAGGAATGAGAGTTAAACCCTCTTCATTACAGTAGAATGCAAGTTACTTATTTCAGCTGTCATTTGTGCATAAGGCTACGGTCATTTTTAGTACATTTCACGGGTGAGGTGCAGGAAAAAAAACAAGAATAAATAATGTAATTTTAGCTCCTCAACATACACAAGAGCTTTTAAATAGTACACCAAAACCAATCATTTAAAGACTATTGCTTTTGAGCACTGACAAGTTTAAATGTTACTTTAGAGTACAAAACTTACAGGCATGGGCGTCCACAGAATTAAATGTATGGGGGGTGGGGTTCTTATGAAAACCAATACTGTAAATGTGCCTCCATTAGGGTTGCCTGGGGGGGGGGTTCTGTTCATAATTTTTTTTAAATATACTGTAGATGCTCAGAAATCGTGTCCTCTGTAGGAGTAAATTACAAAAAAAATTAAAAAATAAAAAGCTTTGTACAGTGGAGCTTTCAGAGAGTGGCTTATACCCAAACAGCAATGAACAATGGTAACCCTAGCCTCCATATTGACTCTGATTATCAAATTCAGACTAATGAACGTCAAAAAATACAGAGTAACATTATTTAATCTAATTAGTAATAAGGTACCTTACTGGTCTGGGTTTCTTTGCGCTCCTGGTTGTTTGAATGTGTGTGTTCTTTAACGTCGCACTGCCTTTCTCTCCCTGTAGTCTGCACACTGAACGCACAAGTTATTTCCCGCCAGCGAAAAAAAAATGGTTCTGCCCAAGAATCTCTGGACAGCCAGCTTGTTATCCTTTTGATCAGCTTAATGTGCTTTCCTATAGCTTTTAAAAACATGATATCATCACCCGAATAGATGACTCCTCTGTACTACTGCATACCCCTAAGTGAGACAGTTAAGGGTTAAAAATAACACAGATAGATTATTTTTGTTTTGTCACTATTTATTATTTAAGATGTATAAAGTAAATTACTAACAATTAATTAAGATCGGGTCATTTTATATGCATTCTGAGACCAAAAAAGGTCAAAGGTCACATTTCAGGGTAATGCATTTTAACAAAACCAATATCTATTAACATATTTGTTCTTGACCAATTTTTTTTGTCTGAAAAAGATGACTGTACATTGAATTTTGTTTTGTGAACTTTAGCAGGCATACCTCATTGTTTTTTTTTGCATAAAAATGTTAGAATTTTTTTTTTTAACATATAAATTTGTCTGCTTTCTTTAGCCTTCTTTGGCATACAGAAAAAAAAGTAGTATGGTGACCTTACAATTTGATAGTTTTAAAACATTTCTTTAAATCTATTCTTTGAAACAAAACAAAAAAAATGCATGTCTTCTGGCAAAATATTAAGATATAATGAATTATATGCAGTAAAAAGCACTCATGAGTAAGGGTCAGTCAGCACACGGATTTCCTACAAGAAATCAGTTTTAGGAATTCAGAAATGTTCTCTATATCTGTGTGCTTCATAGTTACTCTGTGTTTTAAGCAGTGTTAGCCCATTCAGCCCATCATTTCGACCACTTTTTACACTTACAGGCAGCACATTTTGTGTTGACATCGTAGCAGGATTTCTGAGAACTGCTTGCTGTAGGGTGTTGTTTTTTTTCAGTGTGTCTTTTTTTGCATATACGGGATACAGTCGCTCGTTGTGATCAATTCAACTTCCTCTGCTGGTACATGTGTGATCGAGGATGTTTTTCTAAACAGAATGAGGTTTGAAAAACTTTAGGAAGCAAACTTTCCTTTCAGTGTGGGCGCTGGCACTGAATGCCAGAAGCCCAGGTCCGTGTGTGTGTGTCTGTGTATAACTCGTCTCAACACGTAAGAGAGGGAGGGTGTCTCGAGAAAATTGGAGGTAGTCTGTTTTCATTTGTTTATTAAAAAAAAGAAAACTTAACCGAATATAAATTTTTAAAAAATGCAACACAGATCTAAAGATCAGTCTATTAATTTTCCTGAAAAACACTGAACAACTATTTTTTTTTTTTTTGTAATTTCATATTCCAAGTGCCCCCAAGTGCCCCCCCTTGCACCTATCTGCAGACGCGCATTCTTACAGGCAGCGTTTTCCACGATTCTGAAAGCCTCTGTAAGTCGGCAAATTTCTGTTCACCAATGCATTTGTTCTACTTTCTTTACAGAAAACAGCTCACTCACTGTTTTTTGCGTAGCTGTTTTCCCGACTGCAGATTCAACGGCTTGTAGCTTCCGTTCATGTAAAGCTCTTTCAATATGTTTGTCACAGCTTGCTTTTCTTTTCGTTTGTAATCCACAGCAACATTACATGCTGTACAAAACATCATGCCACCACTTTCATGAAATGTCCGCTTTGGATATTTTCACTTCTCTGCTTAGCAGTAATATTTCACCTGATTTCATCCCATTTACTTCAGCTCCACTTATTTACATGCTTGCTCACTCAGCTACAAATCTCATTCGCAGACCTACATAGCTACATGTAAATGCTGTTTGCATACATAACCAAACAATTTACAGATACTCGCAGATTTGTATTTTCAATGCATGACATACTGAATTTTTTATAAAAATAATGCAAGTACTTTATTTATGCATTAGTTTTCTTTGCATCTTCTTGATAGTCATGTGTAAATTATATGAACGAATACAAACATGGGCATTTTTGCCACCGAAAACATTTCAAGCAGGAGTTTTTATTTGAATATTCATCTATGTAATATAATTGCTTATTTGCTGAAGAAAGTTCCTCTTCCTGCTCAGCTTGTGTGCAGAGTATTTTGTATTCTGTTAGATGTTGTGCTGAACTTGTGTTCTGTGTCCCTGTGAAACTGGCATGGACTACGGCTTATCAATGAAATCCCAGGACCGGCAGAATCCTGAAACCAACTGCCATCTTACATTAGGTCCTCTGTCAACTGCTTTTTCAGCACTTTGAAAGGCCTGCCTTTTGATCATATCAACACTCCCTGTGTAGTGGAACTGCCTTTCAAGGTAGAATAAATAGGCTAAATAATACAGTCCCCCATGTAACATTCACGGTGTTTGGTTTCCATTTCTCATCACGTCCTTGACACTTGTTTTTAAAAAGTGTGAGCTCAACGTGGTCATAGCAATTTTTTCTGAACCAAAGATCATTGATGCATGACTCTCTAGTTAGTTCCCCACAAGGGCTTTTTGCCTAAAATATGTTAGACTAAAGGTAAGAGAAGGAGACTAATTTGATTGTCTCACCTTCAGCAAGCTTTCTTGTAATGTTGTGGGATCTGAGGGGGCCTACCTTCAGTTCTCCTGAGCTGCCGTGGGGAATTGCTGCAGTGAGGGAACTTAATTGAACGTTTGGGTAAAATATTTGTGCACTCTATTGTCGAAGAAATTGTACTTGTTGTTTAGTACAGTGTGTGTGTGTGAAAATGTATATTGTACTGTATGCTTTAGAATGTTATAAAGCTGGGTCAGCCAGTGAAATCTGTGTAGTCTGAAGAAAGCTGAACTGAACTGAACTGAACTGAACTGAACTGAAGTGTAAGCGAAGAAACTCCCTTTCCTTCCTCATCTTTGTGTCTGCTTTTCTTTCAGGGGTTGCCATCAGCACCTACGCCAAGTACTGCTACCGCAAGTTACAGAAAGCAGCTCTCACCGGAGCCAAAAAGGTAGGTTTGACCAAATCCAGGAACTGTTACTTTCTACTCTTACATTCTACAGTGCCATATTTAAGGGATAATGGCCATGCTGTTGTGAGTTGTGAGGTAATAATAGAATTCCAGAGTCAATAAATGAATTTGAAAGAGGGAGTTTCATTACTACTGAGGAAAAGGCCACAGTGATGCCAATATCACTATGATACTGCAACTATTTAAAGTTTTTTTTTTTTTTAACTGAAATGATCATTGCAGTCCACTGAAAGAGTTCACTTTGAGAGCAGGGTTCAAACGTCCCTGTGAAGCATTTCATCAGTAAGCAGTGGTTTTGAACAGGTGTCATTAATTAGTGATTGTGTCATCTTCTCAGCCATGTATTATATTTGCTGTCCCATTATTGAGTGAAAACAGAACGGCTGACCTCTGTAGAAAGCAATGGGAAAGCAGTGTCTGGGTGTTGGTCATTCTCTGCAATAGAGGTACTAAAAACTGTCAAGTATAACACACAAACATAGAATGATCTATCAGTTAGGTTTAGAGAAGTAAGATAAACTTCAACAGTAATTATTTCATCTCAGCAATATTTTCTGGCTCAAAGCATCTTACTTGCTGCAAAGCATGTCAGCCATTAAGTGAGGCACTAACATGAAACAAGGGGTGGGGACAATTTCTCTCTCCCTGTGCTTACCCGATAGGAAAGTTTAATGCAGAGTTGTTTAATTGACATATCTCAATTACTTGGTAGTCCCTAATTTTTTCAAACCGAGGAAAGTGTGTGTGGTTGATCGACAAGCTGAGAGTGTAATAGGAGTGAACTGGCCTGACACCTTGACGTACTGAAGTTTAAATCCCATTTCTACCCTTTAAACCAGCCACTTGCCGTGCTTTCATAAACTGAGAAGACATGATTACAGTACAGTCACCTGAATCTATTCCTGACTCTCTCACTGATGATAATGCATGACAAGGAGGAAATAAAATCATTTGTCCATGCCTCTCTTTCTGTCAGCTCTGACAGATGCCTGCCTGTGATCTAGAGAAGGTTGCACATCATATGTTTCCCTGTAGTACGCACTCTCACAGATGACTGGGATTTTGAGACTTTGGGGAGGTAATGGATAATGATTCGTTAGTAATGTGTTTCTTGATTTCATTAAAAAAAAGAACACAAGAGATTTGCATAGATTTGAAGTACACAGTGAGAAGCTAAAAGAACAGTCCCCAGAGCCCTGTTAAAAGAAACTTGCCTGGCGGGCTAATGGTGTGTAGGACAATTGATAATTACACAAGACAACACACTGCTAAATCAGTGTCTTCCAACCAAAGAGGATCCTGTCAGTGAAAAGCAGTCCTGTGTGTGAGTGCCTGGTGTAGGGTTTTCATATGGAATTAACATGAGGTGCTTGTGTCTTTCTGTTCAAGTGCTGCTTTGGCAGCATAGCTTGAACCCATTGCTGTGCAATTTCCATCTCACAGCTGGCTACTTGCTGCACTTTTCATTTCCCTTTAACGCCTCCCATTTTCCAGGATTATAAACTTGTTGGGATCGCTCTGTCCCCAGTACAGCAGCTCGAAATATATATTAGTTTGGATTTTTTTTTAAGGACATAAGATGCATTGACAGTTATTTAGGAAAAAACAATGCATCAGTGGTAACAAATGGAGGCATCGTCGCAGCCTTTTATGGAACTCATTTGTTAGCTACTGCACAGTCACTTGCTGTGTCGTTTGCCCACTGTGTTTGCATTACCCACAGGGGAAACCCAAGCAGAGGGATGGCAATACGACTCCATTGCATAGCAGTTTAATCCATTACTATGAGGAGTGTAGTAAGACACACCTGAGCTTGTTAGCTATACACTGGGGCTAATCAAGCCCATATTAAAACATGGAATGGGTGAAACTGCTATGCTATAGGAATCTGATTTCCATCCCTGCAGCAGTATTGTTACAGAATTGAATGGAGGCGGTATTGAGATCTGTTTAAATAATACAGCCCTCCTTTGACCCTGCAAGTCAAGCGGCACTGGTGTACAGTACAGCACTGAGGCACAGGGCTGGTCCCTCCTGCTACAGTACATACTGGAGGAGCGCTTGGGGGTTTTCTCTCCTGTGCGACAGCTCTGATGGTGGTTAAAGAGTAAGTAGGGGGCTCCAAAAAAATATAGCGTTATACATCCCCACGTGTTGCTACAACTGTTTAATTACGTACCTGTAATGTGTCTTTTCATTGTTAACATCCTGACAACTTTTTACACTTATAACTTTTAAGTCTGTTTCAAAGCTCTTTTCAAAATGGCAGCTCTAGTGCATTGCTGGTGTCAGGATTAATGCCCACATTGTCAAACAGGTAACACAGCAATAATGATCTGTGACGTGGTACGGAACAGAAAAGCCACAGCACTTGTTATGTGTTTTTAATTTTTTTTTTTTTTTAATTGCTCTTCCTGCAGTGATTTTAGAGTACAGATCTCAAACCCAAGTGAACTAGAGTGACCATTAAGGATAACAATGAAAAGAGAAATGACAGGTACATTATGTTAACCATTTGTAGCAACACATTGGGATGTATAACTCTATATTTTTCGGAACCCCCTACTTACTCTTTAAGGTCTCCTGGAATAATGCAGGGAGGTTACTGCAAACCATTTATCACTGGCCTGGGTGGGACAGCCCTGGAATGTGCTCCCCATTGTGACTGTGGATACTGGGGAGGGAGCTGAACAAGAGGAGCTGAAACAAATCAAAAGAGGTTACAATGAGGCAGTACAATGCACTATGTTCAGTACTGGTTACCGCATTGCCAAAAGGACGAAGAGCAACCAGACTATTACTAGAGCTTAAAGGAGAGAGCTCTGAAGATCAGCTGAGGGAAATTAATTAATTTAGACTAGAACCATAGAAGAATTAGTGGGGCACTTGATTGAAGTTATTAAAATCTTTAAAAGAGTTGACAAACCCTAGTCAAAGCACAGCACAGAAACCAGGACCAGAGGAAACACAGCTGAAAATGAAATGGAGGTAGGCTTAGGACAGAGGAAAGAAGGCTGTGTGGTCCAGTGGTTAAAGAAAGGGGCTTGTAACCAGGAGGTCCCTGGTTCAAATCCCACCTCAGCCACTGACTCATTGTGTGACCCTAAGCAAGTCACTTAACCTCCTTGTGCTCCGTCTTTCGGGTGAGACGTAATTGTAAGTGACTTTGCAGCTGATGCATAGTTCACACACCCTAGTCTCTGTAAGTCGCCTTGGATAAAGGCGTCTGCTAAATAAACAAATAATAAAGGAGACACTTCTTCAGTATGCCTGTAGTTTTTTTTTTCTTCTGTTTACTGTATCCTTTCTTATGAGGGTTGCAATCATTCTTAGTGGTTCTTATTTCAGTTACTCAAACAGTGTTTTATTTTTGTAATTCTTTGATGTGTTATGATGCTCCGACAATGAGCTCAGGAGCCTCTCTGCAGTTCTGCAGTGGTTGCCTGCCATAGACATGAATGCATGTAACATAGGCTAGATCAGCCAAAATGTCTTTATATGTTATCTGAATAATTGAAACCATCACAGAAAGGTTAAGATGACAGTCAGAGTGAACAAAATATTCCATATTTAAATCAAGTCTGGGTTTTGGTCTACTGAAGTCTACATGTATTTAGTCTTTTAAAAACTTTTCATTGTAAAAAAACAAAAGGAAGTTAGTCGTGGTCCGTATGGCATAGTAGAGCACGGCTCCAGAGTTTCTCTCCCTAAACGAAAGTTTTAATTATATCAGATGATCGGCTTGAATTCCCGATAGCAGCAAGGTTATCAAACCCATCAAGAAGAAGCTCGTGTTCACACTGAGGGGTGTAAACACAGGTCAGGCGGAGCTGGATCAAACGTGGAGCTTAACGAAACACTGTTAATGCAGTGCCAATATTTTTTTGTTGACCCTATAACTACTTTACAACATAACACACAAGAGTGATTGTATACATTTAATACAGGGATAGAGAGGATACACAGTGGTTCTGAGTGGTAACATAAAAATAATCAATACATGAAGGCAGACATTTTTATGTCTTTACTCACTCATTGGTTATTCTGGTTATACCAGTGAAATATTTCAAAGAAATATGCTTTTGGAACACCAACACCAAAATGTGAATATGGATACCTGTAAGAGTAAAGTCAAATACAAGATACAGGAAGTAGTTATAATTAAGAGCAGTAGTAGAATCCAGCAAGTTATGGAGCAGTTCAATGCAAGTACAAGCTGATGCAAGTACTGGTACAATTGGGAGCCATATAGTCCAGTATAGTCGAGAGTTGTGAGGTTTACAGATGCTGTCTGAACAGATGTGTCTTGAGGAGGCGCCGGAAGGTGGTCAGGGACTGAGCAGTCCTGATATCCGTGGGTAGGTTGTTCCACCACTGAGGGGGCATGGGTGGAGAAGGAGCGGGCTCTGGAAGCGGGGGTGCGGAGGGGGGTTACAGCTAATCTGTCTGTGGTGGAGGAGCAGTGGGGACGAGAGGGGGCATTGGGGAAATGATAGTCTGCAGAAAGGAGGGAGCAGAAAGGTCAAGACAGCGATAGGCGAGTACAAAAGTTATGAATTAGATGCGAGCAGCGATAAGGACCCAGTGCAGGGAGCGGAGCAGCGGTGTAGCGTGGGAGAAACGAGGAAGGGAAAAGACAAGGCGAGCAGCAGAGTTTTGGATGATCTGGAGCAGGGAGGCTGGCAAGGAGGGAGTTGCAGTAGTCAAGATGGGACAGTCTTATATAGCACAGTGAACCCTCTATTATAAGAACTAATTCTGCTAAGAAAATATAATTCAACCCCTTTACCTGTAGGTACCAGACATGGAGGGCTGGTTAGCATGTTTTCTATGACAGCAGGGCAGAAGAGCTCAACGCAATGACAGATTAACAACTCCAGGTGTAATTGGATTGATTCCATTTGGAAGGATTAATTGGCGGCGGTGTGGGGGAGGGGGTTGTTAATCGTTTTGCTTGCTGCAGTGAAAAGCTTCTGTCTGCCAGGCATTTTTAACCTTGGGGAAGGAGGCCTGTCTCTCCCGCAGGGATCAGTTTGGGAGGTTTCTGTGAAAGGTGCACTGCGGAGGGGGGGTGGGGGGTAAGAGAGAGAGGGGGGTATCAAAGAGGTATCAAAATGTAACATGTAGCAAATAAGTATTTTCATTTAAAACAACTGGAACTACACTGGGCAAAATAAATGTCTGTTGCAGATCTTGCACTTTCTTGGTCATTCCACCTGGAGAGTGAAATTGTCCCCACCCCTTCAGGGCCTGTCAGTAACCAATAGGATGCTTACCCTAATGACAGACATGCTTTGCTGACAGTGAGATGCTTGACTGACTGCTGAGGTGAAATGACTTCGGGGTAGGGTTAGGGTTAGGGCAAGTGTAACAGATGTCCTGTAGGGCAAGGCAAGCCAACTTAAAACTTTATTTCACCTTGTGTATTACCAGCTGTCATGTTTTCAGGGTTGGAAATAGGTAACAGGGTCAGGTGTGTCTTATTAAACTCATAGTAAAACCAGGAATGGATCAAACTGCTATGCAGTAGGAGTCATATTTCCATCTCTGTGTTTTAAAATGAAAATGTTTTATAAAACATGTATTTCTTTCAAAACTGGACACTGGAGACCAATATAGTAAGAATATAGTAAGTATTTTGTTAGCTACAACCAGTTGAATAGGCTATTGATTAGCAGTTTGAATTTGAGTACAGTAGACACCCCTCCGCTTATTAAGTCATCACTTTCCACCAGCACTTTCATTCTTGTTACACTGCAGAACACAAGTAGCGCACTCACGTAACTGTGGCTCCTAGCTTTATAAAGGCAGAGCACTGTAACATTGTCAGACAGTGGTATCACCAGTGCTGCTGCACTCCTTGAGGTGTGTGAATTGTATTGACAGTCTGTACGGTGATTAGGAGGGATAATCCGCTGGGTGACAGTGGACGTCCCCTGCACACAGGACTCAAGACTGGATTAAACCGGCAGTGTGAATGCACTCATTCTGTAAAGCCATTGTGCTTACAGCCTTTGCAGCTCTTCAAGTAATTGTAGCTCACTTCCATTTGTTTCATCGCTCTCAGGTGTGCTTTTTTGAAAGAAGCCCATGTTATAGCACACAATTCTAATTTTAGAACCTGATGGGTCCTGTTTTCAAAGCGTTTACTCCAGTCTTTAATTAACTCCCATTTTTTTGAAAGAGCTAAAAAAAAAAAAAACTCCAGTTACTTGTACAATACTAGAACGCAACAACATTTTTAAAATGGAAGAAAAGCTTTGAAAATATGCAACATCCTGACCTGATTTTTTTACCAGCTTTTGGATTTCAGCCCAGAACTCTAACCCACTGCCTTCCATACTGCAGCCCAGCACTTACCATTGAGCTCCTCAAACCCACTGCCTCCCACACTACAGCCCAGCACTTTCTCTAACCACTGAGCTCCTCAAATCCACTGCCTTCCACACTGCAGCCCAGCACTTTCTCTAACCACTGAGCTCCTCAAACCCACTGCCTTCCACACTACAGCCCAGCACTTTCTCTAACCCCAGGGCTGATATTTGTGTTGCAGGGTCTGCAGAAGCCCAACCTGGAGGAGATCAAGCATGCGAGGAACGCTGTATTTTGCCCTTCGATGTTCGGCAGCTCCCTGGAGGAAGTGATGGTCATGCAGAAGGAGCGCTATCCAGATCACCAGCTGCCCTGGGTGCAGACCAGACTCTCTGAGGAGGTGCTGGGACTCAACGGGGACCAGACCGAAGGCATCTTCAGGTAAACGCTGCTCTGGGAAAACCAGGGTAAAAACAACTATATACTGATGCCCAGTTTAATTAAGTCTCACTTTATACACCTTTTGCAGGGGCAAGCTGTTCTGGAGCTTAGCTGTCTTTGATTTGTGATCTTCTGTGTGTCAGTGTATATGTCTGTCTGTGTGTCTGTCAATTAGCATGTTACAGGGTAAAATTAAATAAATTAATAAATAAAATAATTTGATGTTTGGTAAATTTCTCAGTGTGTGCTGATCTCCCTCCACCCTCCCCTCTCCTCTTTCTTCTCTCCACTTCAGAGTCCCTGGTGATATTGATGAAGTGAATGCTCTCAAGCTGCAGGTGGACCAGTGGAATATCCCCACTGGACTGGAGGACCCTCACATCCCAGGTAAGAGAGACGCAGGGACACAAACACAGACAGACACGTGCAGACACGCAGACAGACACCCGCAGACACGCAGACAGACACATGCAGAGACACACAGAGGCGTGCATGTGGAGATCAACACAATAATGACAGGGGCTAAAGTAAATACTCCTGCATTGGATTTTAAAATGACTAGGTAACCCATTCCATATTGAATGCTGATTACAACCAGCACCACCGTACTCTATGACACTTTTGGGTGGCTCAGTCTGGATAATAGAAGGCTCTGTCATTTTCTGTGCACACTGGAAATTCTCCAAGTTACCTTACATATCTGTTTGAAACATGTAACTTTACCTATGCACTAAGATCAAATGATGTGCCTGCTTTTAAAATCCCTAAATTGGGCTCCAGCATGGACCAATGTGCCATTGTATATGAAGCATCTCTTCTTTGGAACTTTCAAATGTAAAAACAGCCTCTTCACAATACCTATTTAAATCACTCATAAATATTTGTTTAAAATTTGACCAGGGCTGCAAATACTGACTATGACCAGGATCATGTAAATTGGAATTGTTTTATTTTTTTATGCTTTATTTTGTATTACTGTTTTTATGATAATTGTAGGTGTTTGCGTCCTGTTTCAATGATTAGCCTGCCAATCTGTCATTTTTCGCACTGCTAAAGCCACCAGACCTATAGTCCCGGAGGACAACATAAATCTGAATGGCTCCACTGCAGACCTGCAGGTGCCTTATCAGCCACAGGGGTCGCTGGTGCGCGGTGCGTGGTGAACCGTGGATTGCCCTGCCGACCTAAGCCCTCCCTACCCGGGCGGTGCTTGACCGATTGTGCGCCGCCCCCTAGGGACCCCTGGTCATGGTCAGCAATGACATAGCCTGGATTCGAACCTGCGATCTCCAGGCTATAGGGCGCATCCTGCACTCCACGCGGAGCACCTTTTACTGGATGCGCCACTCAGGAACCCTGCCTCTCTTTGACATTGATTTTATAATGTTATTTCTTGCCGCCTTCTCTTGCCAGGACCCCTTTGTAAATGAGCTGTATATCTCAAGGGTTAAATAAATACAGACTGACAGACACAGACAGACATACACACAGACAGACAAACAGTGAGTCTGTCCAGTAGCTCTTACCTCAGTGACCTGATCCTACAGAGGTCCTGTGTGTTGGTGGTTCAGTTCCCTGGGCTTCTTCTCAGTCCCTATACCGTTCACTGGCGTTAACGTGTCTTCTGATTCCCTTAACAAATGGTTCAATTCTAACACCTTTTAATAAGAAGAAGGTAACCTTATACCCAATCTCTTTTAATTTACTCCAGTCACAGAGGTCCTAGGGATGGGGTGGGTTGGAGGGGGTGTCACTGATGATGGAGTAATTAGCTACCAGCTTCTGGCAGTTTTTCTACTGTTCTAATTCTCTGTGTAAAAATAGAAACACGCGCAGTACTGTTAGCATCGCTAGCAATTACTTTAAGCACATGGATTTTCATTGAACTCTGAGACTAATTTATATACATTATGCTAAACATTACCTGACAGCCTTTTTCTAGAAGGCAATCCTTTAGATAGGAGTGATCCACAGAGCTTACAGAGATGACCTCCCTGTGCATTGCAATGAAGAAATAGAGGAGGCTGTGTGGTCCAGTGGTTAAAGAAATGGGCTTGTAACCAGGAGGTCCCCGGTTCAAATCCCACCTCAGCCACTGACTCATTGTGTGACCCTGAGCAAGTCACTTCACCTCCTTGTGCTCCGTCTTTCGGATGAGACGTAATTGTAAGTGACTCTGCAGCTGATGCACAGTTCACACACCCTAGTCTCTGTAAGTCGCCTTGGATAAAGGCGTCTGCTAAATAAACAAATAATAATAATAATAATAATACACCTTGAAACTTCTTGTATTGGAGTAATTCTGAGTGAAATAACCACTCCTTGAATGTTTGTGGTGAATCCTTTATTTATAACTTCAAGTGAAAGGATCCCAGTGATTCTGCATCAACAACATGGCTAGGTGACTCATCCCACACCCTCCTGGTAGCCCCCTCTGTAGGAGTCCCGAGGGACCTGGCAGACAGGCTCTAATTAGTGCCAATGTGACGGCTTGGCTGTCATGATGTATGAGGGCTGTGTTTCTACCCCTGTACCTGTCTCTGTGTTACCGGGGCCCAGATTAATGTCAGGCTCCACCCTTAGGAAGCAATTAGTCAAGAGCAGCCCTTTCTCAACACCCGAGGGACACATTATAACAGCACTGCTACCTAGAAAGTACTAGAGCAATGAAATACAATGGAGCAGGTTTACCAGTCTAATCCCAGGGCTTAAAGGAATGAGCTATGAAGATTGGGGGAAATGTATCTGTTAACCTAGAACAAAGAAGAATCTTAAAATGAGTTGTGAAAATTAAACCTAACCAATTTAATTGTAGCCAACAAAATAATTCCATAAATCTTACATATTTCGCACCCTTCCATTAGCTGCAAAAGTCTCAATGTGCAGGTTTGAAATAATACAGATATATTTTCGGTAGCTAGAAAAGTCAAAGACGTTTCCAGACTGCGCGCGATTCTCCCTATAGGTCAATGCTGAAGACTGCGTGACAAATTGCCGGTTGCCAAACGCAAGGTCTCATTAGTACCCAGATGGTTCTTAACTGGAGGTTTAGTCAGCATCAAAAGTGCCTGGGAGTAACTCTACTGAAACACTCTGAAACACTCCCAAATACACGGGCTGTCACTCCTCTCACACATGCCTACACACACATACAGCTATACATTATCATTCAAAAGTAAACACAAAGACACACACAGAGCCATAAGACACACAGACACGAATAGACAAACACACACATGCATCTATAAACAATAATTCACAAGTAAACAGACAGACAGAGACACACACACACACTCACACACACAATACATCGAAAGAAAACTATCAGCTCAAAATACAATGTGGGGAAACGTGGTACTTGAGATCTACAGATTAAGCCTTCAACACAAGTGATTCAACAGGGAACTAATATCTGAGGGCTGTCAGATTCAGTGCTAGAGTTCTGTGCTGTGCTGTCCTGTTTTGAGCTGTGCTGCTGTCGTTTGTATTCTGACACAAGACCAAAAGCACAACAACATAGCTCATTGTAGTTCACCAAGTGGTTCTTGAATAAAGACTAAGTGTGTTTTATAGTTGGTATGAATACATACTCCTTTATCTCATTGTTTGTAATAGTCAATAATAAATGATCAAAGTATCCCATCACGATCATCACGTGTTGTGATACATGTTGTATCGAGACCTGCATGTTGTGATACGTATCGTGACATTAGTGCATCGTTACCCCCATAAATGGTGTGCTGTTGTTTGCTCCTCAGCCTCGCTGCTGAAGCTGTGGTACCGGGAGCTGGAGGAGCCTCTGATCCCTCATGAGTATTACGATGAGTGCATCACTCACTACGAGGACCCAGAGGCTGCAGTGCAAGTGGTGCACTCCCTGCCGGAGATCAACAAGCTGGTGCTGTGCTACCTCGTCCGCTTCCTCCAGGTGAGCCTTAATCCCCCCCCTCTCCAACTCCCCTCCCCTTCCTATCTGTGATCAACAAGCTGGTGCTGTGCTACCTCATCTGCTTCCTCCAGGTGAGCCTTACCCCTACCCCTCTCCTTTGACCTATGTAAGAAATGCAAAGTGCAAAACCGTTTACATTTATGGAATCATTTGGTGAGCTACAGTCCCTTTCAAGTGCTTTAAATGTGCTGTGAGGGCTCTCCTTCTCGTTCCTAACCCAGCTCTGTGCTGTGCGCTCCCTCTTAGGTCTTCGGTCAGCCTGACAACGTGTCGATCACCAAGATGGACGTAAACAACCTGGCCATGGTCATGGCTCCCAACTGCCTGCGCTGCCAGTCCGACGACCCGCGCATCATCTTCGAGAACACGCGCAAGGAGATGTCCTTCATCCGAGTGCTCGTGCAGCACATGGACACCAGCTTCATGGACGGGTTGCTATAGCGCCAGGGAGCCCGGGGGGGTTCATAGCAAAAACACTACCAACAAATTAGCAAAGGGAACAAACACACACACACACACACCGGACGGTGTTTGTACTGACTGCTTGACAAAGCTGATCTAACACAGAAAGGACCGGAAGAGGGGCTGTTCAGTTTTGGGGGGGGTGGGGGTGCTTTTCATCCTTCAGCAGCGTGCTGTGTATCTTGTGCTCTAGGATAGTCTGATTTCTATACTTCTGTGTGTCTGTCCGCCTTGAGTGTGCGTGCATAATATTACATAGAGAATGCAAAGCAATTCTCCCAAGTGAGAACTTACCAGACAGGCACATCACGGCAAATTGACTTAAACAAATACATTTTAAAAAATGATTACATTTATTTATTTGAATGGTTTTAGTTTCTGTGCAAAATCCACTGTTCTCAGTAAATTAACAGGGTTGCTATTTTATTTTATTTTTTTCAGGGCATTGTTTTATACAGTATATTTATTTATTCTTTTTTTTATATATACATACCTTTCACAGGGGACTGGTAAGGACTTAAATTGTGTGTGTGTGTGTGGCTGTGTCTTTGTTTATTGATACAAATGAGTATATCAAATCAGGTTATCCTTAAATTGAGAGCAGGAAAAAAAAGTCCTTCTTTGAACATGAAGGCCGTGCCAAAACATGTGACGCAGTCCTGGGGATTTTCTGTGGATAACACAGGGTTAAAAGGGGACTGTTAATTCCTCATTAAAGCACTACCAAGACTGCCTGCGCTTCCCTCACCCTCCCTGGGAATAAGTGAACAGACCGACCCTCATCTGCCTTTCAGTGCTGTCCAGGACCTTGGCTAGCAACAGCTAAGATTAAATGACCCTAATCTGCTCCAGCAACAACAAAATAAAAGATGCCCCCCTTGGATCCAGCTAGCGCTCCCCAAAACCAAGCTGGGTGTCTTTAGCTGTGTGTACATTGTCATGGACTGGAGAAGTGTTCCAGGGTATTTTGTATACATTGTATTGAATGTGCCTGTACAGGATTTGCTGTACTAAACACCATTGTTTGCGCTAAAGATTTGTTAGCCCCAACGCCAAATGCCAACCGCCCCACCCCCGCCCATCTGCTCAGTCATAGCAAACCGTATTGGAAACTGTGTTGAAAATAGATTTTTTTTTTTTTTCGCCAACAGAGAAATGAGAGAAGTTGTTTAAAAGACGTCATCCTGTGATTAAACATTCCTGAGGCAGATGGCTGTATAGCACCTTGCACCCATATGTAGTATAGGTGTGTAACTATGGAGGGTCAGTCAGACCCTGCGCGCTCTGGAGTTTTAATTGTCAAAGTTACTCATTTTTGTTTTTAAAGAAGAAAATACGTTTGTATTTTTTTACACCCCTCAGGTGATCAGCATGTTGTATTTGAATTTCAAGGGAAGCTATCTTTTTTTTTATATGAAAATGTTCGTGAAAGGTGCAGCATCCCTTTTTACCAAGCAAACCTCATCCAAACAGATGCAGGTCATTCCATAAATCAGCTGCTCCACAGGAAAGACCAAACTCCCAGTCAGAGAAGCCATTTGTGAACCAAACAACATGGCTACAGTGTTTTCACTCCGGAGTCTTATAAACACACAGAATACCGTAATAAATCACTGGCCTTTTGGAGAAACAGATTTGTTTGGTCCCTCACTGAAACACTGTGAAACGTGTTGCTTCTCAGGTTTCACCACTTAATGTGAAAACAAAATATATCCGAGTAAACAACAAGGAAGCAGAGGAGTTGGATGGAAACTTTCAAAATGGATCCTTGTGTATTCTTTTAATGCAATTACACAATGATATATTTATCTTCCAAGTAGAATTGAATAATTTCAATTTGTTGCATTTATATAGCGCCTTTAATACCATACCGCTTTACATGTCAGTTAAAACAGAACAGATGCCGCATCAAGAAATATTAAATATAAAATAACAGTAAATAATTAGAATTAGGATATCAATAATAACAACAAATCAAAATATAACAATAAATGAATAGCAATGATAGATAAACCAATGTATAAGAACACAGAAATAAGCAAATACAATAGATAAAAACAGTTGCTTGTAAGTCAGGTTAAAAAGGTTAACTAAAAGTCTTTAAACTTGACTTAAAAATATTGACCGATGCAGCATCTCTAAATAGAAAAGGACAAGGAGTTCCACAGTCTGGGGACATTTGAACTAAAGTTCATAACTTCAGTGTTACAAATACAGTACCAGTACTCTTTTAATTGTCTTCCCTGTGCCTCTTTATTGCCACTATTTTCCAGTAAGAGAGCTTCCTATCATGTCTTTCTGATTCGGTATAAGTCTGACAAGGCAGGTGTTGGACATGATCAGCACCCAGCTTGTCTGCTTACCCTCTTACACGTCTCCTGCTATATTCAGGTCAGGCTGTGTTTCAGCTGGCCAATGAATTGAATACGATGCATGAAGCAGCAAAGCCTCCTCCTTTGTAATGAACAGTGCTTATGATGTTTCAGTGAAGAGCACGAGTCGGCTTCGGTGAGTGCTGTATTACAGTATTGTGTGCGCTACTCAAATATAAACACGCAAACTGATAAACCATCATCTCAACAGCGGCGTGTCCATACTGCCACCCTTTCACGCTGCATCCCCCAGTCTGGCTGGTCTATCAGCCCCCTCAATAGCATTGCTGAAAACAATATACAAATTGTGCAGGTTTACATGTTTCAGGGTGGCATTTTTAAAGGAACTGTAGTAAATCTCACTGGTTTTGCACTTGGCTACATAGATTTCAAATGCGCAGTTTTGAAAGAAGCACATGCTATTTTCATGTTAAAACATCTGGTACTATATTAGGTTAAAGAAAGGAAATCTGTCACACTTCTCAGGTCATTTCACCTCTGTGTTAAGATAACAATACATGCTTACTAAACCACATGTGTCTTTTAAAAACTTCACATTTGAGACCTATATCTTGTGACTGGGAGTACGCCACAGATTAGATCTGTGGAATTATTTTGTCAGCTCACTTTAAGGTCAGCTGCCATTGGACTCCCTAGAATTGAGGGAGTCCCGGTCCATGTGTATGCCTTAGGCAGATCATGTCTTTCGGTTGCATCTTCCTAATCCTGCCTGATTTACTGTCTGATTTGCTACTGCATTTTTCATCCCGCAGACTGTGTTGGGCTGTGCCAGTTTGTGCCCAGCAGGTGCTAATGGTGACAGCGTCACAATGCAGCTTTTATAGAAAACCGCTTGTCAACTCCTGTCTTGCTTTATCGGGTTGCATTGCACCAGGAGGACATGGAAACCATGGGAATTTTAAAAGGGAAAACCAACCGCAGGCATCAAGGATTATAGATATTTGCAGTGCACTGTAATTACGCATTCCCCTACACACATACACACACACACACAGTAGCAGAGAGGGTTAAATCCCAGTACAACCAGTTCTGATTTACTGGCCTGTATTTTTCAACTCCATAGTAAATGTATAAATTGAGCAAATTGCTGTTAGTGGAAAACTGGGCCACTGTGTGAAAGGATAACTCTAAAAACGGGTCTCCAAATACGGGCTTTAGCCTGCCCCCTTAGCGCCTAGTGGTACACTGAGGGAAAAGCATGCCAGACCTGTACCCTGAAAACCGTTTTATAATACATGTGTGGGTGAGTAATATTTTTCATATTTCAATGGCCAGCTTGTATCAGTGATGTTACAATAGCAGGTTTGCCAAGCTTTGAATTCAGAAAACAAATATTATTCTTTTGATGATACCAAACACTGATTCTGAACCAAGGCTCGCCGAAATGGTCTTCAGCAGCTAGGCTTGTGGCTAGTGACCTTGCTGAGCTCAAACTTTTAAAAACAAGTCTCAATGATGTAAAACCAAAACAAGACAAGAATTGGAAACTAAATAGCATGAATGACATGTGGATAAGAGAATAATACATGTTTAAGCGCTTTCCATTCCAGCTTTAAGGTATTCTCCAATACAGTGGCCTAGTCCCAGTTCTAGCATGGTTTCTTCCTCTGTGTCCTACTGGCCTGCGCCAATGGAGCAGACTATTTTATAACTTGGATCTCATACAGTATATATAAACACATATATTATACATATTTATATTTTTTCTTAAAAAAAATGCTCTCCTCAGCTCTGTTTTATCTAGGACAGCCTGTACCCTGTAAGCGTGGAGTCAGTGTACTCCTTAGTTTCACATCCTGTCTCAATAACAAATAAAATAAGCTGTACACCCACGATCAGTCAGAAACAAAACAGCACATAGACTGTGAGTGCCCATGCACTGTATACACGGTAATGTAGAAAAAAAGATAATTGAAAGATGTTTTTGGAAAGGAAGTTAATTACACAGTGGCTCAGGTTTGTGTCCCTTTTGAAATGTCATGCATACTACTGTCATTAAACAGGTAAAGCTTGAGTGGTTTATGAAACGGCACAGAACCCCTGAGATGCAGCCCATATTTTATTTTTTACATTACATGGATTTTAAAAATGTGCTGTATAAAGATACATTCCATTCAGAAAGAATGTATCTTTCAGTTTCATACTCGCTGCCATCTCTTTTTGTAATGCATAAATGACAATAACTCATGTTGAATTCAGAATAGTATTATGTTTAATAACTTCTAATTACTTTATTTACAATATATTTTTTTATACTGAGCTTGTAAGAAGCAGTGGATTGGCATTTAATCAGAGTCACTGTGTCAAAGATCACTTGTGTTGTGTGACACTTCATCGGTGGTGCTTGATTGTAGATTTGAACCGTAACTGCCTGGTTGAAAGTACAATTGGGCCCAAAGGTGGCTTGCATGCTGTGTGTAGTGGTGTACGAATTAGTCTCCTGTTCTCTCGCTGCTGCTGTGCTGGAGGTTAGTTTGCTTGCTGATGCTGTTGTCTCTGGGGAAGCAAAGTTGCTGGTGCTTGAACAGATATTGACAGTATTGTGCCTGGTTCATACTCAGTGGTGTCTTTTTTAGTTACACAGAAAAGGAAATTTGAAAGGTGTGTGTCAAGCTCAGACAGGGGTATTTCTTTTGGATTTCTGTGCTCTCCGATCTCAGATAAGATGTTACCAGAGCCAAGTCAAATGTGGTTTTCTTGGACGTGTTTACATGTTCTTGTTGACTCATAAAAGTTTTTTGAGCATCAGTGTCGGCTGGGTGTTGAAAGCAGGACAACTTGTTGAGTTTGTGAGACAAATGTTTTTTACTAGAGCTAATCTTGATTGACAAAGAAAGTTGTATTGCACTGGTATATATATATATATACAGTGCCTTGCGAAAGTATTCGGCCCCCTTGAACTTTGCGACCTTTTGCCACATTTCAGGCTTCAAACATAAAGATATGAAACTGTAATTTTTTGTGAAGAATCAACAACAAGTGGGACACAATCATGAAGTGGAACGAAATTTATTGGATATTTCAAACTTTTTTAACAAATAAAAAACTGAAAAATTGGGCGTGCAAAATTATTCAGCCCCTTTACTTTCAGTGCAGCAAACTCTCTCCAGAAGTTCAGTGAGGATCTCTGAATGATCCAATGTTGACCTAAATGACTAATGATGATAAATAGAATCCACCTGTGTGTAATCAAGTCTCCGTATAAATGCACCTGCACTGTGATAGTCTCAGAGGTCCGTTTAAAGCGCAGAGAGCATCATGAAGAACAAGGAACACACCAGGCAGGTCCGAGATACTGTTGTGGAGAAGTTTAAAGCCGGATTTGGATACAAAAAGATTTCCCAAGCTTTAAACATCCCAAGGAGCACTGTGCAAGCGATAATATTGAAATGGAAGGAGTATCAGACCACTGCAAATCTACCAAGACCTGGCCGTCCCTCTAAACTTTCAGCTCATACAAGGAGAAGACTGATCAGAGATGCAGCCAAGAGGCCCATGATCACTCTGGATGAACTGCAGAGATCTACAGCTGAGGTGGGAGACTCTGTCCATAGGACAACAATCAGTCGTATACTGCACAAATCTGGCCTTTATGGAAGAGTGGCAAGAAGAAAGCCATTTCTTAAAGATATCCATAAAAGTGTCGTTTACAGTTTGCCACAAGCCACCTGGGAGACACACCAAACATGTGGAAGAAGGTGCTCTGGTCAGATGAAACCAAAATCGAACTTTTGGTAACAATGCAAAACGTTATGTTTGGCGTAAAAGCAACACAGCTCATCACCCTGAACACACCATCCCCACTGTCAAACATGGTGGTGGCAGCATCATGGTTTGGGCCTGCTTTTCTTCAGCAGGGACAGGGAAGATGGTTAAAATTGATGGGAAGATGGATGGAGCCAAATACAGGACCATTCTGGAAGAAAACCTGATGGAGTCTGCAAAAGACCTGAGACTGGGACGGAGATTTGTCTTCCAACAAGACAATGATCCAAAACATAAAGCAAAATCTACAATGGAATGGTTCACAAATAAACATATCCAGGTGTTAGAATGGCCAAGTCAAAGTCCAGACCTGAATCCAATCGAGAATCTGTGGAAAGAACTGAAAACTGCTGTTCACAAATGCTCTCCATCCAACCTCACTGAGCTCGAGCTGTTTTGCAAGGAGGAATGGGCAAAAATTTCAGTCTCTCGATGTGCAAAACTGATAGAGACATACCCCAAGCGACTTACAGCTGTAATCGCAGCAAAAGGTGGCGCTACAAAGTATTAACTTAAGGGGCTGAATAATTTTGCACTTCAATTTTTCAGTTTTTATTTGTTAAAAAGTTTGAAATATCCAATAAATTTTGTTCCACTTCATGATTGTGTCCCACTTGTTGTTGATTCTTCACAAAAATTACAGTTTCATATCTTTATGTTTGAAGCCTGAAATGTGGCAAAAGGTCGTAAAGTTCAAGGGGGCGAATACTTTAAGGCACTGTATATATATATATATATATATATATATATATATATATATATATATATATATATATATATATATACCAGTGCAAAACAAAGCTCAAGACAAGCTCAAAGGCAGGTAAAGACAGATAATCTGTCTTTACCTGCCTTTGAGCTTTACTTGAGCTTTGTTTGTTTTGTTTGGGGAATCCTAACTGCCAGGCACTGAACAGCCTTCCCTCATTCCATTCACCTCTGTCAGCCCGACCTACACTTTTGCTGACAGAGTTGAAAGGGATATGCAGTGAGGAAGGCTGTTCAGTCCCAGCATTTAAAAAAACCTTTAAAAAGACATTTGATGCTACTTCTACTTCTTTAAAGCATACTTCCTGCTCCACGTGTGCTCTTTTTCAAAATCAAGTGGATGTTGAAGTCAGTCTGCAGTTTGTCTTTTTAGTGCTGTAACATTGGAGAGAAAGGGTAATCAATCCATGAATTGATTTAACATTGCACCATATCAGGGTGTATTCATAATCTAAAACTGCTGCTCCACGTGTGCTCTTTTTTTTAATCAGAAACCTCTTTCATCCACCAATCAGGAAGCTCCACTGCAGGGCACTACCACACGGGAGATGACTGCAGAACATTCAGACGCGGTTAACCACCAGATTAATGCACTCTAATCAGGGTTCTACACTGTTGCTGGCTTATTTATAAACAGTCTAGAACAATTATATGCATAGATTTAAAAAAAATGTAAATTACCTCTGGAGTCGAAGCTTTGAGAACAGGGCCAATCGTTTGGAAGTACAGGATAAGGAGCACTCTTATAAACAAAAATAGCCAAATTGGAGATTGGGGTTGGTTGGGCACACTGGTGAGCCAAGCTTTTTTAAGACAAGAAAACCTGAGCTTTGTAGCCAAAACCCAAATTCCCCTTTACATGTTGCATTGTTTAGCTTTCATTTTATTGGGATTTTTACATTGGGAGGAAGGGAAGGGGTGCTGCATATTGTAACTGCTTTGAAAGGGAATGTGAGATCAGACTTTACCCTCTCGTACACTGGCATTGGGACGCTGTAGCAATGAGAGAGGGCACCACGTACTATTGACTACCAACCTGGAGTTGTGTTTCCTGTCTCAGCAGATCAGTCTCTTTAACATCAACCAGGAAGAAGAGATTTCACATGAGGTTTTGTTTAATCTGAAGTTGCTGCTTAATTAATAGCAGGTTAAAATGTTTTGAACAGATTTTATTTAGTTGAATTAATTTATTATTGTTCTTATAATAAATGATAATGTTGTTATAATTTGTTTTTTTATTATTATTATTATTATTATTATTATTATTATTATTATTATTATTATTATTATTATTATTGTTGTTATGATTATTGTTTAAAGAATGCCTGGGAAGCCGTTGGGATGTGTTTTTCTCCTCGCTCTACTTTGAGATTTCACTTTGAAAGAGCGCATAGAGCTACATACTGAAACAAGAACATTGTTTAAATAAATTATTGAAATGTGATCGGCTCTGTTTCCTTGTTTTTTTGCATGCTTTTTAGGCCCTAACGTCACTTCACATGATCTTGGGCTTTATTAAGAGTTCCATTATAACATTGCAAAACATGCCATGCAATGCCATTATCCCTTAACAAAACAAAACAAAACCCAGCCCAACAGCTGATATAATAAACAAGACCATTTAGTTGTCACCAATACGTTCTAATGGAAGCATAGCTTCTAATGTTTTTAAGCAGTGCTTCTGATGGTCCAATGTGTCAGAGGGTTCAGATTTTCACATTGTTAGATCAAATTCATTCCTGGTTGATTACATTGCAATTTGGAGAGGAATTCTAAGGTGGAGAAGCTAGAACATATCAGTGGTGTTACTTTTCTGGTAATCCGTAAGTATTTTTTAGCAGAACTTGTTTTGAAGGTGGATTCAGGTACTTTGAGACATTCTCTTCAATGTGAGCAGGGATATAGCTCTCGAAATGATGGGGAACAGGCACCAGGTGGCGTTATTCAAAATTTCAATCATCAGGCTGCTGTGTATATCAGATTTCAACCTGTTCCACCTACAGACTCTTCCAAGGTGTCTACACTGGGGTTTGGGGGGTGCTGGATCGATTTCTCACTCACATACGTCTCTATGTCACTCAGAAATACTCCAGATACTTTTTGATAGATGCTATAACAGGCTTTATTTGCTTCAAAACGATATTGAAATATAAATATTTTGTATGAACTAATGGCTCAATCTGATAACACAGAGTCTGGATCTGAAATGGGAGTGTACTGGGTGTCTTACATGGAGATGGTGGAGGTGTTGCTACTTAACTATCATCCTCTAAGATGCCAAGATTGGTATGAATATCTCCTCTCTCTTAGGCAGATCCAGCTGTGGATGTGAATCACATCGCATCTGCATGCAACACACCAAGTTCCCTAGCACATTGCGAGGGAAGGGAACAAGGTCGGAGAAAAGACGAGAAAGCTGTTCAGGATTTGGACTCTTGTATTGATGAGTGGAGTTGTGACCCCTGAAACCTTTAGTGCATTTGTTTGTACGCAGAAGTGCAAGAGAACCAGCAATTTAGTGGAAAGAAAGGATATCGTGAAGAAGAAATTTACATATATTTTTAAAAGGTGCTGGCCTTACATTTTTATTTTCAAAACTGTCTGACATACCAGAAACCAACAGGCGATGGAATGTTCATGCTTAACTGTACCTCGCCACTGACCTCTGATCTCTCCAGCCGCTTCTCACACTGGCATTCATTACCTGAACATTCATATAAAACACACCATTAGAGATGCAAACACTCCTCTCTGTGGCGTGAGCTACACTACATGCCTGCTGGTCAACGGCAGCAACTTCACCATGTATTTACAGTTAAACCGCAAATACCTGATAGCAACGTGTTTGAAGGATGTAAACATTAGAAATAGGGTTCCCACCTCTGACTTACAAAAAAATCGGGACACCAGAGTCATTTCGTACAAAAATAAATAAATAAATAAATAAATCATATACTTTGATATTTAATGTCCCGCGAAGATTCCCCAAGACAGCTGTCTCAAAAAGAGAACAATCCAGGCAAAACCAGAACGGGTGGCAACCCTAATTAGAAATAAACAGCAGAACTCGAACTCTTTATTATCCGAACAGCCAATGAAAGGGAAAATGCAGGACTGCGTTTTTTTATTTCTAAAACAGATGGATTTAGGAAGAAAATAAAAACAGAGACGTGTCTTCCTTTGCTTCTTGTGAACTGCTGGTTAGTCCAGTCAGTGTAACAAGCGCCCCCTCTAGAGGTCACCAGACGGAACTTCTATGTTAGTATACAGGTGGATACTACTGTGTGTAGAGTGTACCATCTCTTGCTTCTTTTAAAATAAGATTTAAAACGCATTTTAATAATTTAGCATATGTTTTTTCAAGTGAAAATGCATCATCCTAAGGTGATTTAGCACGAAAGGCGCTGTATAAGAAACAAAGATTGATTGATTAAATGTAATCGTGTAACTAACATAGGAACTAATACCAGTATTCAAGTAGAACCTAAAACCACACATCCTGTTGTACACGTACCGGTGTTCCGACCGGATTCCACCCGCAACGGCTGTAAACAAAACATCACTTTGTTTGACCACAAAAATCGCCTTTTAACCCTCAAAGGAGTTTATTTATTTAATGTCGCCCCAAAGCCTGATTTACAACAACTAGGCACGCCAATTTATCGTGTTGAAAGGATGGAAGGCTGTTACCGAATATTATTTTTGTTTTGTAATCGTTGTTTTGTTTTCTTTGTAGGCGAGGGGGTCTGTTGTCCTAAGTTTTTTAGTTTCCTGGTTGCGGGGATCCCGGTTTCAAGTATCAAGCAAAGAAACTGACCTCCGTGCGAAATGTGACTTGTTATAATCAAAAACAGAGTCCGGTACCGAGGATATTGAGTATTTATTTTACTACATCGACCACCAGGGGAGGTAACACACTGGCTGGCTGTAGCCTCATCACTTTAACTTTACAAATACGCTTTCTTTATTTACATTGAGCTGCCAACTATCTTTTTAAACTGGTTGTATCTTGACTTCACTGTACATTTAAATTGCTTTATATACTATTTAATAACTTTTTTTTAATGCACAGAATCAAAATGTTTACTACAGTTGTACTTGCAGCTGTGAACAATTGATTTACTGGGGGCCTGGTTGCTGCCTCCTAATATACTTACTTGAGGGATGTTAACTCGAAGACCAATCTGCATTTCAAACCTGCAATCACTTCCTGTGCTCTAGGTCAAATGGATTGAGACGACTATGATTTGGAAGCGGAAAGAATGAGCAATTTATAATTTATAGGACTGAGTGATATATATATATATATATATATATATATATATATATATATATATATATATATATATAAAGAGAGAGAGAGAGAGAGAGAGAGAGAGAGAGAGAGAGAGATGCCACAACAGAAAAGATGGCCAGTTATGATGCTAGTGTGAGTAAGAGGTAATGACTGGATTTTAAAGCCTTGGTTACCACTCCATTAAAGGTTGCATGTGTCATTTAGAGGCAATTAAGTGACTAGTCACAAAGAGTTACCACCATACCACCTCCAGGCAGCAAAATAAATACACAAGTCTCCAGCAGAAGCAGCTTTGAGTAGAAGGGCTATTCAAGGTTGGAGGCCAGTTCACCCATCGAGCACATTTTGACCCTTATAACTTTTGACCCGATCAGACTGAAAATCTAAAAACCTAAACACCGGCACTGGCGTCAATCAAAGATGGCAGGGTTTTAAATCCAACATGTTTTGTGTGATTTGTCATGCA